>CDEZ01022507.1:0-29704 GCA_000826365.1 Acanthamoeba royreba | reverse complement strand
CGTGCGTGCTGCAGTCGTCGCCAGGAGGTCTGTTCCACCGCTCAGAGGTCCCCAACGCGTGCAGTTGGGACTGCAAGGAGTCGGTGCTGGTGGCCACACATGCCATTCTGGCCGGCTGGGAGACCGTGAAGGCCGAGGTGCCCAATTCGGCCTTGCCATTGCCTCCCATCACCAACTACACCTGTGAACGCAAGTGCGTGGCCGGGCGTGCGCTGAGTAGCCAGGGCTACTGCTCCGGTACCTCCGTTCCCGTGAAGAGGACATGCATCACCACGACATGATGGTGCTCATACCCGTTCCTCCTGTGTCGGCTCCTCTGCAGAGTGTGAGGATCCGTTAGCCGACTGCCCTGATAACGAAGAGTACGATCGGCGTCAGTGCAAGTGCGTGTGCGTGGCGGGATTCAAGCGATCCACCACGACAGGCCTATGTGGTACGCAGCCTCGGCCCCCTCGCAATAGCACTGGCTTCTGTGTTTGATGATATGGTCCGGTCCATCTGACTTGGGTGATGGTGATGGTGACAGAGATTGACTCTTCGTTGGTCTTTGCCACTCCGCCTTGCACCGTGTTCCAAGTGTGGGACGAACGGACGGAGACGTGCGTGTGCTCTCCCTACTACACTGGTCCGGATTGCCAAGGTGCGCCCATCAGTTCCTTTCATCACTGCCTTGTGTGCTGCGCCAGGAGGCCTCATGGATAACTGAACTGGAGCTCCATCATGTGCTCTGCAGAGTGCATCCTGCTCCAAGAAGACGCGGATCCCAGAAAGAGGAGCTCCACACTGGCGCCTCGGGGACCGAACGAGGACTACTATCGATTGTTGAATGAATCCTACTATGAAACGCAGCTGTCCGCGCTGCAGGAGCTGTGCTTCGTTGACTGTTTTAACCTGTGGTCCAGGGATCCTGCAACAGGCCTATGCACCGGTACGTAACTCAAAAATCGCAAATATTTGAGATATTTGTGTAACGAAGTTCAAGTAAATTCTTCACATATTTATGCTTATGATTTCTTCCCCCAGTCTGCCATCCAGGACCGGACTGGTGCGACGCTACCGAGGTCGTTGACTACACGCTGTGCATGTGTGTGCGAAGGCAAACAATCGACGGAACAGCGAATAACCCGATAAGCACGACGCCATCGACCCTACTGTGTGTGGATGGCGTCCAAAGCAAAGACGGCCAATATTGCGTTTGCCCTCCTGGGTCGACTGGGACTAATTGTGAAGGTACTCATGCTGATCATGAGAGGCAGTGTCATAGGTATGATCGGCCCTCACACGATGGTCCCGTGCATGAATGCAGTGGCAGACACGGAGTGGGAAGCGCCGTTCAGAATGTTCGGGAGCGCTGCGTTCGCGACTCCCGTGTGCTGGCTCAACAACGACAATCAAAACGTTAACCACACATTCTTCTACTTGCCTGATGCCTCATGGACCATGTCGAGCGGTGACGACAAAGCACTTGTTCAGTCGCCCATCTTCAAGAAGCTCGTCTCGGCCAACAATTACACTTGTGCTCTTTCGACCCAGGGAGTGGTGCGCTGCTGGACGCTCAACTACACCATTCAGGATACACTTGTACTGGACTATGGCTACGACGCCACCACCGACTACATGGACTACGCGACGATGTTGCCAACCGGTCTGGCCTACACGCTCAAGTATAACAACGAGCTCATGGAGGAGCTCGGGAAGGTGGTCGATATCGCAGTCGGAGGCAGCCATGTGTGCGCCATCTTTAGCTTGAACCACAGCGTGCAGTGCTGGACACAAGGCGGGGACATCATGAACAACACGTCCAATTTCAACTACTCGGAGCCTGTAATCAAGGTGGCGGTCAGCGAGAGCGACATGTGCGTGATCAAGATGGCCGACGGGAGCATTGATTGTCAAGGCCTCTCCCTCTCCTCACCCATGGCGGATCCCTCGCGCCAGTACCACGCCATCTCGATCGCGCCTGGCTATGGCTGCGCCCTCCTGATGAACCGGTCCCTTCACTGTTGGGGCGGGTTTGTGAAGCTGCCTAGCTCCGATGAGCGCTACATTCAGGTCGTGACGCAGGAGAAGCGCGTGTGCGCTCTTGCTGCCAACGTGTTGAACGGCACGACAGTGTACTGCTGGGAGCGAGCGGACACGGCCAACGTGTGGTCCACCGACCCGGTGGCGATTGAGCAACAGGCGTGGAGCACCACCGGCATGGCCAAGCTCAGCATGGCCCCCAGCTACCTGGCGGCCTACACCTTCGGCCCGGGCAGGATCGAAGCCTACTCCTTTGCCCAGGGCCTGTCCCTGCCGCCCAACTTGGCCGGGCTGATGGCCCCTGATGGCCTGTTCGTGGACATCAGTGTTTCGGACGACTTAACCTGTGGTCTCGGTACGGCCATTCATTCATCATCATCATCATCATCATCATCATCATCATCATCATCATCATCATCATCATCATCATCATCATCATCATCATCACATGCACATCATGAGATTCTCTGACTCGAGCGAGTGATTAGTTCGCCGATGCGCTAGTACCGTGCGCCAGGATTCCAGTGAAGGCGGATGCTACTGTGCCTCCTACACGACTGGTCTCACTTGTGAACGTGCGTCCTCATCCTTCCAGCTAGCCTGCATTCGTTCATGACTCATCTATTGCCTGACATGGGGGTGATGACCAGAGGAGGACTGCGACAGGTACTGGATCGCTATGCGTCCGCTCAAGAAGCTGGCGCTTACTGAATGGAAGGAGTACTGCCGAGTGCCCAGCCGGTACACGGCCGAGTGTCTCTACTACTCCCTCTTACTCCAGATGGGCCACGTGATGGAGAGCAAGATGCCTGATGTGGATGCATCCATGTGGCTATGGCTTGGCAATCTGCCTGTGGGCTACGCCACGCAGTACCGGATGGCGCTGACTTACCTGCCAGACCCGCGCACCGAGTGCCCTGCGGACAACATCACGTTTAACAGCTGGGCCTCAGCATGGGAGGAGTGCGTGGGGGACATCATGATCTACTGCGATGCAGTCCTGTTCACTTCCGACGGCGTGAGGGATCTCATCATGCCATTCTACGTGGACGACTCGGAGGTGTACACATGGCGCAACCTCATCCACGACACCGACTACATGCAGTATCCAGGCGTGTCGGTCTTCCGCCACGTACAGACTCTTCAGCGCATGATGGACAATTCAGTCGAGAATCTGGTCAACTTGCTCGAACTACGCATCCAGACGCAGGCGCCCAAGATGCGCTGCCTCTACGAGAAGCTCGGGTCGTACAGATGGGAGCCAGAGCAGTTTGCCTACGGCTGCGGCGACCCAGCAACATGGGCGCGCTCCAACATCACCGCCCTGGCCGTGCAGCAGTTGAACTTGGAGTTCCACTAATAACTCCTAAGTTCAATGATGGGCACCTTGTATAAGTAAGAAAGAGAAACACAACAACCACCTGCAATGGGCAAACTGGACCAAGTCCTTACCCATCTATTCATTCATATCAAAACATCAACTTCATCCAAAAGAAAAGTGATAAATAAAGAAACTTGTCTGGCACTCTTGGTTGGCTAGGCTGAACTGGTTCAGCACTAGATGGTCTGGCCTAGACTGAACTGCTATATGAAAGTTATGCAAAGTTCATTCCTCATGTTAAGAATATTCATTCATTTCTAATGTGCCGAGAATACTTTTTTCATTATGAGCATAATGACGTTGATCAGCCAGATCAAAAGAACTCAACATGTCTCTTTCTGCACTAGCTGTTGCATGCTCCTCATCCTTAAAGCCGCTTGCTTCTTGCTCTCCATCCATATTCAAGTAATGTATGTACCTGCACTGATTCCTCCGACTTGACATCCAGTATGGATCTCATGCTAATGATGAAAATGATGATGATGCGTGTTAAGTTTAACTTCAGCGCGCTGGTCACCCATACTCCAGAGCTCCTTCATTTATCGACCGTAACTGAATGACTGAGCTGCAGCTCTACAAAATGGCTCATCATCTGTCCAATGTCCTCCTTGGCCAACCTCTCTGAGGCCGCCGCATCCTTGGCCATCTCCCGTACTGTCTGCGTGTGTGTGTGTGCATCAGACAAGAAGGTAAGTTGACCTGAGGTGCACACAGAAGAAGCGTTCAAGGTATACCTTGCGCGAAGCAATCCACTTTGTCAGATCTTCACGCGCGTGGCTCCTGAAGAAATGAGATACGCGATGAAGGACTGAATGGAGAATCAAATAGGAGTTAAGAGGAAAGTACCGCTGCTCCGCTGAAGATTCAGTTGGTGCATATTCAATGGCGGCTTTGCGCTGCCTCTCTGCCTCGCGCTTCTGTCTGTATTTTTCTTCAACATGCTGATCGTATGTGATGACGTCAGCAGGACATAGTTCCCGCATGATGGCCTCCACTCGCTTCACGATCTCGCTGCTCGCTGGTCTCCTCTCTGTCCATCCCCATTCAGCATCGATCAGCCCAGTTCTGCGTACGCAAGCTATGCGGAGTTTAGATTGTGTGTACCTGGATCCGCTGCCCAACAATCTTCAATGAGTTGTCTGTACGACGCCGGACAATCATCAGGAATCGGTGGCCGATCACCAGCAAGCACCTGCATTTGGGGTGGAGAGACATGTCAGACTCCTTCCACATCAAAGAGAATCACTAAAGGCGGATGTTGAAAGTAGTACAGCGTCTTCGAGTTGACTCAGGAATCGCATCTCACCGAAGAATGGCTTGCGTGTGATGAGCTCCCACAAGATGACGCCGATGGAATAACAGTCAGCCTTCTCCGTGTAGACCTTGTTCGCCATCACCTCCGGCGCAAGCCACACTGACGAAGTACAAGTAACCTGTAAGTCGAGTGATCAAGGGACCAGATGATGAATGATAAGGATACCTGGACAATCGACGCGGCGGCCAAAGGTCTGATGAGCGGCATTGAGAGAGACACCAAAGTCGCACACTTTGGCCACAACTTCAGCCTTGGGAGACAAGTCAGCCAGCAGAATGTTGGGACTCTTCAGGTCACGATGCATGATCGGCGGCGACGCGCTGTGAAGGAATGCACATCCCTTGGCTGTACCACACGTGAGCCAATGAGTATGATGGAAGGTACGCACTCGATCGAGCATACTCGGCCTGATGATGATGATGATGGAGAGGCGTACCGATGTCCTTGGCGATCTTTAGTCGAAGTGGCCAGTCGAGCGGCTTCTCAAGATTGTTGATGTAGTCGGACAGTGAACCGGCGCCAACAAACTCAGTCACAATGCAGGCCGGCTCCGTGCAGAATCCAATCATGGCCACCAAGTTGGGATGACCGAGTCCGCTGTGCGCGTAGGTCGTCATGGATGAGCGTCCAACATAGATGAATGGTGGAGGTATGTACATACCTCATGATCCACACTTCATGGCGGAACTCCTCAAAGATCTCGGCTCGTGCTGCATTTTGCACTTCATCTGGTACATCGGCATCGAATCCGCCATCAAGAACGTCCGATTTGAGGATCTTGATGGCGACTTCTTCACCCTGATACAATCCTTTGTACACCGTTGCATAACCACCTATAGATTCAGTGAAGAAGAAAAGATATGAGTCGCTAGAGGTAACTTTCAGCACGAGACGAGAGGTGCACCTTCGCCGATGGCTGGCTCATGCTTGACGAGCTCGCTGTAGGCTATCTTGTGCCTGTCCAGATGAACCATCGCTAGCTCTGGAGCAGCATGATCGAGTCTCACCGGCTTCATTGCTGCGTTGTCGTTCTTTCCTTCTTCATCTGCAACATTCATCACTTGCATCTGTGAGAATGCGACCCATACAGTGAACAGATGAAGCCCATGCATCACGCACTAACGGCGGGGCAGTAAAGGAAGGCATTGTTGGGCGTGATCGCTGCGTGCTTGCATTCCTTCAACGTGAACAGATGTGGCTTCTTGCTGAGTCCATAGTGCGCCATACAATGCGGGCACGGCACGAACGTTTGTACCTGAACACGCGAACCATCGGAAGCAAAATTTGAGAAAGGCTGTGCAGTAACACATGTTTGGTGCAAAAGCAGGAGACGTACGTCAAGGTTGTACCACTCCTTGATGAGCGATTCGATGGCAGCAAAGACGAGCCAGCACAGGTTGGACATTTGCTCTCCGCGCAGCTCTGTTCGAACGAGAATCCTCAACAGGTTGAGTTCGGTGTCGAGTTCAATCAGTATCTTTTCTCTGTTGTATCACACCACATTGATTAAACCGAGCTCAGTTTGCAGGTGCAGCGGTGAGCTCAGGCGAACGTACTTTGCCACTGTGGCAAGCATGCCGTGCCTCCACAGCGCTTGTGCCGTGATCGGGAAGGCCATCATACGGATCAGCAGGCGTCCCATGAAGCCCTGCACACACAGAGAATGAGTAACAGTTGCACACAAAGAAAGACAGGAATGAACCTTGGGCACAAACTTGAACTGATAGAAGCGTCCAAACACTTGTTCCTTTCCACCTTCTTGATGATGATGAGGAACGTTCAGTCGATGAGGATTCACAAGAGAAGGAAGGAGAGGAAGGTACCGAGCACATTCTCCGGCCAAAGAGAATAAAGAATGTCCTGCGGTGGTGTGGGAGACAGGAGCGAAGGCACCAGTATGAGCGGCTCATCGCCACTCGCCTTGTCTTTTCCTTGCTCGATGCTCTTGCTGCTGAGACCTAAGATCAAGATACCAGGATTCAAGATCAGGAAAGAGACATTCAGGAACAAGCTGCGTGTTGACATACCAAGTTGGCGATGATGGATCTGGATGGGGAAGATGATCTCGAAGCGCTCAAGCAGAGAGAGCAAGAATCCGTGCAGCTCTGCTGGATACTTGGGTGCCTTCCAGATGTGTGGCAGCGCCCACTGAGGAAGCACGCCCTCTCTGCACGTCACCATCATCACCAAACGATTCAATACACATCACTCACATCGCCAGCTGGGGAGAGAATAACGTTACCGGCAATAGTTGTGCTTTGTCGAGACCACTGTGGACATCACGTCCATCAGCCATTGTGGATCGAGGATCACCACGTCCCGCAGCTTCGATGGAAAAGGAAAACGAGTGAGATCCCAAACGTTGAATGCATTTCGATCGAAGAGATGCGCACCTTTTCCTCGTGCGCAAAGTAAACAAGCGAGCCGAGCGTATGCAGCAGCGCGGTGGCTGTACGCAGGTCGTCCTTGGCATCCTCAATCATGCACAGCTTGGCCAGTTCTGCATACTCAGGCCACGGTAGCACCGGCGGCGTCCGAGAGCGCGCCTGTGTTTCAATCAGCTTCTCAAGAACGAGATAGCTCGATGGCATCTTCTGCCCAATGTAGTCCTTAAGTATGGAAGGGTGAGTGTGAGTATCTTAATTGAGTCCACGAGAAGAAATTTTGTTACCTGCTTCGAAATGACATCGCGGATGACGTTCACCAGTTTGTCAATGTTGAGGCCGGTGGTCGAGCTCACATGGAGCATGCCCACCACGTTGCGGTGCGAGTTGACGAATGGCTCCAGCCTGAGTTTGTCTAGATGAGCCCTTCCACTACACTACATCATCAGGAAGAACTGCATTGAGAGGAATACGCACGACTTGCGGACGCCAGCGAGGAAGTCAGGTGTGCACTGTTCGCTCTCTGCGTGAGTGCCGATGAGGATGATGGGCGAGCCCTTTGCCGCCACATTCACCGATTGCAGCCTTTGTTTCACACAACATGTAAGATCGTTGGTACATTGTCAAGAATAGAAGAAGAGGAATGCATGGGTACCAATAATCCACTCTGGACTGAACCAAGGAGAGCAAGTTGAACACGACCAGGAACAGCGACCTCTCGGACAAGAAGAACTGATGCGTCGCGTAGTAGATCTCCTGACCTGTACATGCACAGACATTTCGTTATCATCAAAGATAGTCAGTGCATCTTAACAGATATCTTAACTCTCTTGGCAGCGGTCCACCATACCTGCAAAATCCCAAGCGGAGAGGGCCACTTGCTGTGAGTCCATCGGGAGGTTCCATCGAGTGATGTCGATTCCATCGGTCGACAATGGCGCAGCATCCGCGCTTCCAACTGAAAAGAAAAGAATCGTGAGCGATGGCCTCAGCTCTCCCGGTGTCATCCGCTAGGCAAGAAGCAGAAGAATGAACGTACGCCCTCGATAGCCATCGTCTCGAGCTTCGGAGGTTGGCTTGACGCCGCAGGCTCGCTGGAGAGCACGTAGGAGAGAGGTTTTCCTGTGTAGATATAAGGATGAGCACTGAGAACGGACTATGGATTCGTGCATGAAGTGAGCGACTGTGCGTACCCAACATTTTCTTGGCCGACGAACATGAGCTTGAGTCGGTTGCAAGGCTCTTGGCCTCGAAGAAGTTGGCCCAGGTAGGTGATCATGCTTTCCGATCCGCGCTGAACGACTTCGGCCGGTGGCGATCGCAGTTGTCCATTCTGTGTGCCCACTTCGAGCTTCTCCAGCTGAGTCATCGTGCCCAGCTGCACTGGCAGTTCCACGATCATGTTGTTCTCGAGTGTGAGCTGCTTTAGTTGGGTGAGCTTGGCGATTTCAATCGGAAGACTGTCCAGCTTGTTGTGATCCACATGAAGTTCCTCAAGCGAGAGCGCCATGGCGCCAATGTCGGAAGGAAGCATCGTGAGGCTGTTGTGAGAGAGCTGAAGACGCTGCATCTTGGTCCACTGTGTGCAGAAGGTCAACGGGAATGCTTCGATCCGATTTTGGCTGAGGTCGAGATTGCGCAGATGATTGAGATGAACCAAATCGCCGAGTCGGAGTCTGTCACGTCCTTTGCCCTTCGTCGTGTTCTTCACTTCCTGATGACCTGCGAAGCTTCCCCTGGAGACAAGGTTGATGAACAGGCAGAGTGTGAGGTGATCAGCACAAGACACGCCATGCACGCACGGTATACCTGAGATTGAGATCCTCCAGGTTGGAGAGCTGAGTGATGTCCCGCGGAAGAGCGCTCAGCGGATTGTCAGCGAGAGACAATGCACGCAGGGCCATGCAGCACGCGATGCCATCGGGCAGCTCAGTCACGGCATTCTGGGAGAGATCCAGGTCCTCGAGCAATGTGAGCGAGGCAAAGAACTGATCAGGCAGCGAGACCAGCTTGTTTCCGGCCAAGTTGAGCGAGGTCAGCGACGAGAGTCTCAGCATGTCCTCGGGTATAGTCTGCACTTCTGTGGGGTATGAAGACACAGCTTTGTCAGAGAGAATGTTGGCTTCACAGTGAATCGAACTGCCCACTTACCCAGGCCGTTAGTCAGTTGATTGTGGGCGACATTCAAGGTGTGCAGCTTGGAGAGTGAAGCTAGGGCAGGAGGAAGCCGAGCGAGGCGGTTTTGAGATACATTCAACTCTTCGAGGCTCTCAGGCAGCAACTCGATCGACCAGAGAAGATTGTCGCTCAGATCCAGGGTTCGTAGATCCTTGAATCCGTCGCATAGACTCTTGTCCTGCTTGTTGCCCGGAACAGCCCATGAAGTGATCAGGTTGTGTGAGAGATCGATCGAAGCGAGGCCAGTGAGATGTTGCATGCAGTCTGTGAGCGTCACGATGAAGTTATTGGCCAGACTCAGTGCGGAAAGAGGCGCGAGGCCGCGCAGACGCTCCACAGGCACTGACCGAAGCGCCAGGCCGTCCAACCTCACCTGAGAACCTGCAGAGAGAGCTTGAGTGTACTGCATTTCATAGAGTAGAACTGAAGATGGAAGGAGTCTACCGCTTGCAGACACTGTTTTCAGTTTCTCCTCGACCATCTCTGGAGTTGAGGTTACCCACCGCAGGTAATAGTCTGTTTTCAATTGCATTTAGTGAAGAAGAAGAAGAAGAAGAAGAAGAAGAAGAAGAACAAGAAGAAGAAGAAGAAGAAGAAGAAGAAGAACAAGAAGAAGAAGAAGAAGAACAAGAAGAAGAAGAACAAGAAGAAGAACAAGAAGAAGAAGAAGAAGAACAAGAAGAACAAGAAGAAGAAGAAGAAGAAGAAGAAGAAGAAGAAGAAGAAGAAGAAGAAGAACAAGAAGAACAAGAAGAAGAAGAAGAAGAAGAAGAAGAAGAAGAAGAAGAAGAAGAACAAGAAGAACAAGAAGAACAAGAAGAACAAGAAGAACAAGAACAAGAAGAAGAACAAGAAGAAGAACAAGAAGAACAAGAAGAAGAACAAGAAGAAGAAGAAGAACAAGAAGAAGAAGAAGAAGAAGAAGAAGAACAAGAACAAGAAGAACAAGAAGAAGAACAAGAAGAAGAAGAACAAGAACAAGAACAAGAACAAGAACAAGAACAAGAACAAGAACAAGAACAAGAAGAACAAGAAGAACAAGAAGAACAAGAAGAACAAGAAGAAGAAGCCAGGTACCTCCCCATAGAGTAACGTGAGCATGATGGAGTGGGAGTCGCTGCGAAGGCTGGTCATCACTCGGCCGAATGTAGGAAGGATTGGTGAACTTGTCCTTGTTGACGATGATGTATCCCCACACGGAAGGAAGCTTGTGCAGATGAAGCCTACCTACACATACACCGAACAACAAGGGTTACAGTCAGGAATGAAGATGATGAAGGAGAGCTCAGTCTCATCACCTTGCACTCGATCAAACTGCGTGTTGGCCAGGAAGGTCCCGAAGCGACAGCTGTAAATGGACTCAAGAAGGAAGAGCAGGAACTCAGCAGTGAACTCGAAATGTTCGGACCACTGCACCCAGAGTTGCCACACTATCACATCACCCAAACGTACGTCAGGACGCACACGGTCATTCCACAACACATGAAGATAGGCTGCTGGGCAGGGTCATACCAGCATCGATGAACTGAACAAAGATATGTGAATACTGTCGCGGAAGGTACTTGGCCTTGCTGCTTTGACCCCATTCATACGCTGCAACAGAGAGTGTCAGAGAAGAGTGAGTTGAGAGAAATGCACACATTGCAAGAGGAATAGAGTCTCTTGGTCCTACCAAACGCCATCCATTCCTTCTCGATGAGGAGGCAGAAGCCTTCGATCGTGCGGAAGTATGAATCCATACAGACCTGTTCATGATGGATGATGATGATGATGATGATGATGATGATGATGATGTACATGATGTGCATGATGTGTATGATGATGACGATGAATAGATGAGAAAGAGACAAGAGGGTTGGGTAGCTTCAATAACGACAGTGTGTACCTGGGCCAGGCTGACAATCTGGGGCACGGCTCCTGAACCATCTTCGTTGGTGACCACGACGGGATTCCCCAATTGGAGCTGGGTCACCGCCTTGGCAGTGACAACGAACAGATGGCGCATTCCGATCAGCCATCGCGTCGCCACCGCGCTGTGCCGCCATCGAGTGGCTGCATTCACGTCTGCCATGAAACGATGTGCATCAAAGGTCGCGATCAGGTCGGCCAGCTCGCAAAGGCTCTCCTCTACGGCCGCCGGTGGCATGAGCGCCATATGACGCTTGATGGTCACCTTGGATGAGATTCCTGTGTGCATTGGAAAAGAACCCAATAAGAACTTGGTACTTTCTTCATGATGAAGAAAGGAAGACTGGTACGCATGTTGATTTGCTTGGTCTCCAGCTCGAGTTCTGCACCAACCACAAAGACAGTCAGAACGACAATCTTCAGTACAAGAATGATGACGATGGTCGTCACGTTACCTTCATCCTCCTGCATAGTCGCGTTGATCTTCTTTTTCTTGATGCAGAGCATGTGCAATTGATCAATGTTCGGATGGAGCTCAGTGAGATGCTCGACCATGTAGAGAGGCTTCCCGGCTTCTTCCTTGAGTTTGTTCATCATCGACATGAACTGGTCGTCGAGAAGACCACCAGTGGTCTCCTCTGCGCTAACGAGAGTCGGGAATCCTCGAAGGAGGCTCGCGCCCGAATCGGGATTGTACCAGCAGAGGGAGACCACCAACTGCTGCCACTTCCGTGTGAACTTCCAGAGCTGAAGGATTGTCTCTGCATCACATGAAAGGATCGATCAGCATTGCCTCAGATAACATGAAGTGTGTTGCATTGAATGGCGGTGGCAGGCATGTATACCGTCAGGAATGGTACGCGGAACCACAAAGTGACTCGGACTCACGGGCGACCTGAAGTATCGATTCAACGCCGTGACGCGCCATATCTTTACGGGCGTCTGCTGCCTCTTGAACTCCTTGGCAACATCGTAGAGGCAGAACCCGGTGGCCTGATTGTACTGAACTTCAGGCACGTCGTTGAATCGCTCGCCGCTTTGGAAGACGAACAGATCACTGCTATGTCATGTTAACGAACAAACCATTCATGATCATCTCAGCTGTGTGTCCAAGGTCCAGTGATGGTTGCATTGTGGCGTGGAGGTGTTCGCTGTACCCTATCTTAGCCGGACACAAGCGCTGTTTGAAAATGGTTGAGAGCGCCTTATGGGAATCGGCCAGATCGCAGAAGATCATCAGGACCCGGAAATCCTTACACTTCAACGCGAACCCGGGAATGTCCCGCGCTTCGTGCCTCACAGCCTCGTACCGCATCACCACTCCCAGTGGCACAGAGTCGACCTTACCCTGATAGACAGAGAGAGGTAGAGAGAGTCAGTTTAGATATGTTGAGTGGGCGCCATCCAACACTCAAGAGGAAAGGATGATCATCTTCATCAGCAGGGAGGGGCGTGCCTCGTTAACAAGGACGAGCCGATAGTTGGTGACCATCAGCGTGGTCTTACTGCAGTCGCGCATCTGATGGTACGTGTAGGACACGCCTTCCGCTACGGCGTCGTGCGTCCAAAGTAACTTCTCTCCGGCTAGCAGCTGCACCATACCTGCATTCCTCCTCATCGTTAGTAGAAGTCCACATTCGTGCCGATGACAACTTGATGAGAAGTACCTGCTGCTGTGCTACTAAGAGCAGACTTGGAGGATGACGTAACCGCCTTTCTGAGGTTCTTCTTGGCAAGAATGCTGCTGATTCGGGACTTGTTCGAGCTGACCTGCTGTGATGACGAATTCAACCCTGATCGGGAGGACGTGACGTCCTCGGTCAACGAAGCGGAGGACGTCGTGTCGCTGCCACCGCTGCCGGCGGGCAGAGCAGCCACGGCGGCCGTGATGGCATCCACCCACCGACGCGCGAGCTCCATCGAGCTGGCGACGAACACGTACACGCGATCCTCCGACCGCATGCTGATCTCGAAGATGAATCCCTTCTTGTGCTTGATCCCTGATGAAGTCGAATCGATGGAATGCATTCTCGCGCTCTCCACGTCCGCAAGCGCGATAACCCCTTTGGCCTTGGCCGCATCTGTTCGCGTCGACAGAAAAGAGTCGATTTAACCATTTACATTGTAAATTATTCTTAAAATGGAGGGTTTAAGAAGGGTTATAAATATTATTCACCTTTTTTTTCTTCAATCGAAAAGGCGGAAAATCAAGCCAATCATTCAACCAATCAGAATAAAGGATATTTGCCATAATTTTGGGATTGGATGAAAAATGGGCCAATTACAATAACAACTACAGGAAAAACAGCAGTGTTCACGAGGACACGAATATGTACCCAGGTCCTCGGCTGTCTTCTTCTTGAGTGGGACGTAGTAGCGCAGCTGGGTCGGAGTGAGGATCAGGGTGCGGGTTTGCCACCGCAGGCCCCCCAGTGGTGTCTTCTTGGGCGATAGCTTCTCCACCGTCCCCTCCATCATCACACTGCCGCTGGGGGTCCCTCCCTGATGGGGGGAGGAGGTGTTGTCCTCTTTCTTCTTCTTCATGATGAAACCTAGTTTGGGTATTTGACAGAAGACAACTCCGACGAAGAGGTCTGCACGCGTGTCTTCGCCCTTATCTCCTGTTGCGCATTGACCGATCACGAGTCACGTGGACGGCTGTAGACAGTGACCATCAAAAGGGCAGATGACCTAAGGGAGTCGCCTACCAGCGTCCTTCTCGCCTTCTCTTTGTCCGTCACTTTCTTCTTCTTTTTCCTTTCCTCCAAATGCATTTCAACTCCTATCTCCAGGCATTCCTGGTACGCGCCAATTGATTGGGCACTCCTTTCGCTTGGCCACCAACATGTTCCAGCTAAAAGAGACTGTGTACCCCAACATACATGTCCGCCCGATCGTGTTACCCCACTCAACTCTATAAACTGTCAGAAATATCATATTGACACTACTGGTGTGATTTCAGCAAAACTTTGTTGAAACAATTTCGGAAAAAGTAAATGTTTCGTTTCAACTATTTCAAATATTTTATATCTCCGATCGCGTGTGAATTCCAGAAAAGCCACAAGTTCCAACCAATATTGAAGATGCTGCACGAAAGCAAAGAAGAAGAATCACAGAGGCTCACAGCCTGCGAGCCATGCCGACAAGCCCACAGCCTATGTGACAGGTTTGTATTTATTTCTTTCATTTTTTACTCAAAATAAATCAATTACCTTTCTGTTTTTCCCGATTTTCTTGATTTACAAAAATAAAACAATTTGGTGATAAAATCAACATTCATTAATTCCTCAAAATCGGAATTTTATTTGAAATGTTACTATAATAGGAAGGAATCAAAAATAAATAAATAAAAAATAAAAAGAAAGGAATAAAAATGAACCGATGGTGTTGTGTGTGTATGCAGGAAGGCGCCGGTATGCGGTCGTTGCGTGTACTTGGGTGTGGCGCACCTCTGCCGCCCAACAGTCGCACGAAAGCGTGGCCGACCGCCCAAACCCAAAGCGCCCATGCCCGAGAACTACGTCGTGACAAAGCGACATCGCCACAACGACGTCGGTGTCGTCGGTGAGCTACGTGATGGTACACACCATTTACTCGTCACGCGTACATATCTTAACTGAAGAGCATGTGTGATCATCGCTCAGAACATTCTCGATCAGCGCATGGTCCGTTGTCCATCAAGCCTCGGCCGAGCGCACAAGGCGCGCCGATGATTGAACATTCATTGATCAGTAACGATCTACGGAGGAATGTGGGTACAGCTGCCTGGAACTCAACGCCCGCACCAACGACAACGACAACAACAATCCATTCTAGCCCAGCATGTTCTTGCGCGCCGGTGCTCCAGGTGCTCTTGGAGGAGATACGAGCTGTGAAACGAGCCAACAGCGAGTTGCGGCAAGAGGTTGCCGAGCTGCGACACGATCGAAATAGATCCGATCAGAGAGCAAAGCAGCTGCAGGATGCTCTTGACAAGAGTGAGCGAAAGGTGCAGGACTTCCAGACTACCATGCATTCGCTAGAGAAAGCACAGCGGGAAAACGCACGCCAGATCGAATCTCTCTTAACCCTCATTCAAGCGAGGCCAAAGCAGTCGCCATCACTGCCGCATAAGCTCCCCTTATCCCCAGTGGTGACTGAACAATCGTCGTCATCGTCACCACCCTTGGATGTGCCTTATTTGTATCCGTACGACAGACGAGAACTTATCGTGTCGGATCTATCGTAACAGCTCCCTCACCGTAGATGCATACTATTTCTGCTGACCAAACGTTCTTCGCAGGCAACCCTTTTGGATCATTCCGAGCTGGGATCGGTCGTACAAGTTCACCACGAGAGCACCGATAATCCACTACGCTTCTCCTGGATTGTGTAACCTGCTGAACTTGTCCCTTGTACCGTGTGCTGCATTCATTGTCTGCCAAACAAACTTAACTGACCCTTAACCAAACAGGATCAGCTTATCGGGCATCCAATCTCAGAGTTCGCCACAATCGACATTGAAACAAAGTTGATGGTTGTCTCACAATTCTTCGTGGACAAACCACGGAGCTTGGTGGGCAAGCCGTTTACTACCGCTGGTATCTGTGTTCCTCGCGGAAGGAGACCTCTCGTTGTTCAGTGTGCTCACCAGAATCTGTGGTCAACCACCAATGCTGAACATGTACACTCTTCTGAATCTCCCCAAAGTACCATTGAATACGAGTATTAACTGAGCTGTTGGTGACCAGCCTGAGTGGCATATCACCTACTTCTCGCAGGTGATCGGGGAGGTGCAATCTATGCCCGAATGGCGAAACATGTGCGATGTACTCGGCGATCCCTTCATAAAGTCGCAATTTCGCATGCAGATAGCGCGACACGCCACCCAGTCAACACACATCGACGACTACCTGAGAATCCTCATGCGTGGAGTCGTGCTCACCGAGCCCATAACGAAGCTGCTCGTGACTAGAAGGCAGCCTGTGCCCTTCCTTCCGCCTGCCTCCACGACGTATTCCTCCTCCTCTTCCTCTTCCCCGTTATCTGAGTCCACCACATCTAGCGATGAAGGTGACAATCTTCTGCCTCTTTGTGAACTCGACGATCCGACTCCGGTTGATCTTGATAGCCTTCTTCGTTCGTTGCGTACGCCGCCTGCCACACCGGACAACAATGTTCACAAGGAATGAATTGCGGCTTGGAGGGGTCAGACACCGCAACGCACAGAGGTCTCACCGATGTAATACGCTGTACGACTGATTTAGGAACAATGCTCAGTTGTTCTTCTTGCGGGCGGCTGTGTCATGCGCGCGCTTCTCGGTTTCTGGGTTCCTCACCGTCGTGTCTGCCTCCAGCTTGCGTTGAGCCAATTCTTTCAAGAGCTGTATCTCGTCCGAGAATGCTTGCTCGAGCGGACGAATGGGGTTGCCCCGGGCGTCGACCGTGGCGAGCTGGCCCTCATCGGAAAGCACGGAGAGACTGACCTGATCGCAGTAGCTGATGAGAGCCACGCCCAGACCGCCATCGCCTGATTGCGGCACAAAACCCTGAATGCAGAGGATAACTTAAGTTCTCGTGCTCTACTCCATGCCTGATGAAGAAGACAGCATTGGGTACCGTGTAGCCGATGATTTCCTGACCGGCCATGGTGAGCGGCACCTTTGGCCCGGGCACGTTAGTCATCACGCAGTGGCTCTTGGCCATCCACCTATACACGCATACATACAAATGAGACGTCACTGTATGTATCAACCAGAACGATGATAGGCAAACCATTTGAAGTGGCGCAGAATGTAAGGGTTCGTAAGGAACCCAGGAATGGCGCCCAGAAGCTGCGGGAGTACGCGTAAGAGGAACGGTACAAGCTCAGCAACTAGTATGGGATAGCGGCGCGTACATGCAGATTCATGTATTGGATCTGAGCGACAGGCAGCTGCTTCAAGTGGTCCATGCGCGCCTTCACAGTGTTGAGCCTTTCTAGCGGATCGGCCACAGAGACTGGGAAGTAAAGCCACACCGTGCACACCTGTGGATGGGAAGAGTGTGAGTGTACCTTGCTTGAACAGATTTCTAAGAGAATGAGTACCTTGTTTCCCAACTCCCAGTCATCCAGGCTTCGAAGGCTCACTATAACCGTGTCAGTTAGATTGACAGTCAGCAAATAGAGGTAACTCGTGCGCACCTGGTATAGCAGAGAGTAGATCCTTTTCCAGGAGCTGATCGGTAGCTTCAAGATAAGATCTGGGAGGCACCCCATCAGCGCTGTTCTCGTGTTGAATGTGATAGGTAATGCTTACCTGAATGCTGCCGTGAGTGCTGAGACCAACACATCATTAACGGTAACATTGAGTGTGTTTTTGATGAACTTGACGTCTTCCAGATTGACAGGCTGGGACCAGGTAACTGTAGTACGAGTACGATAAGAAGTACTGAAGAAGAAGCATCTTCAAGATTGACATTACCAGCTTTCTTGGTGGTGAGGCGTCCCTGCATGGATCGCTTACGATGGATTGCGACGCCCATGAATTGAAGGTAGACAAAGCAGGCACCAATCAGGAACCAAATCAAACCTACGAATGCTGTGATAAAGCCTACGATGCTGTGCACGATTCCCCGCTTGGGCTTGCTTGGAGCTGACAGAGAGAGGTAAGACAGAACAACAACAGTTTGATTACGCATCAAATATATACCTTTCTCGTTGTCTTTCAGTTCCTGGAGCTGTTTCTCTGCTTGACCGTACTGCAACTTACGCAAGTCCTCCCCTTTACCAGCAGCAACCGTCAGCAAGGCTCGAATACTGCCTTGTCCGTCGGCAATGCAATGCTGAGATGAAGAGAGAAACATTCAATGCAAGTGCCACACTCAAGTAGATGAGGTGGCGCACATGCATCGTGACGAGCAGAACAGATGAGCCATCAGAGAATCCCTGAATATCATAAACCATCCAAAGCGGCTTCGATCGGTCTAGAGGTAGACTGAGTAGACGCCCCAGTAGCCTCTTCAATTGTGCCTCATCTTGATCTTTATTCAAGCCATGCTGCCCGTCCTCTTCATACTGTTCATCAATCAGGAATAGGAATTCAGTTCATCATTCTCACATAAAAGTGGGACCAAAAGGCTTCCAACATACCAGAGGCAAGCGCGTGATGTGCTTCCGAACGTCCATCTTCGGAACGTCTTCCCAGTACCCCATCCCGCCGTATGCCACGCGGACCTGCAGGTCACCGATACATTCCACAAAATCAGAATCAGTGCACAATCCCGGTGAACGTGCCGACACGGTGTTGGCGTACGCGCTGCCTGAAGCGAGGGAACGTGTCAACAAGACGCTGGAAGGTGTCCTCTACATCGTACGGACGCGGTGGGACGGCGAAGCGATAGCAGCCCGCGATCGCCATCAGGTGGTGCGGTTCTTCGGCCAAAAGAAACAAATTGTCCACACCTACCCCAGCCGCAGAGTTAGCAAAGTAAACTTCTACTTTCAAAAATATTCAGAAAAATATTAAAATGATGTCTAAAAAAAGAAGATAAATCAACAATATATCTTATTGTTGATTGAAATATTCAGGAATAAATATACGGGATAACTTAATTTTAAGTAACCCGAGTGAGGCAGGCACCAGAAAGACGCCTCCGTAGGAGGGCCCACAAGGTCGAGACCACTGACACTGGCTTTGTCGTGGCTGAGGTCTCCATCTCTGTCACAACTGTCCTTGTTTTCTGTTTTGGTTTGTTTTGGTTTGTTCACGGAGTTAGCACAACACTTGAAATTTCGTCCTGCTCCAATCGGGCTTTCCTCTAAGAAAATAATTTCCTTTAATTTATTTGTCGACATATATTACAGAAACTTGAAAGGGTGCTGATGACAATCACCATCCCGCGAGAAGGAAGCCAAGCCAGCTGTTCATCACGGAGGCTCCTGAGGATTCACAAGCGATTGTCTCGGGATGGGCGAGGACAAAGTCACGGAAGGCGTTGTAGGGCGGATTCACGGGAGAGCCGTCGTTGAGGATGAGTCCCCAGGAGTTGTTGTTGCCGCTAGTCAGCTCGTAGTACATGACCGATTGGAGATTGACCGTATTGCGGGCATCGTAGAAGGCGCCTAGCCTTTCGGTGACGTAGGTCGCGCGGAGGCTTTGCGGATCCAACTCGTTGGCATTCCATTCGGTGATCATCAGCGGTTTTCCGTAGCGAGCCTGCACGTACACAGGCAGATTGAAGCCGGGACCGTTGCCATCAGACCCGATGTTGAAGATGTCGCCGTTGATGCGGTAGTTGTGCCACGTCGTGATGTCCCAGCGGACCTTGGGGTGACCATCTGAGCCGTCGGGCTAGGTGCCTTCCCACAGCATATCGGATGCGCCGGTATCGGCCACGCAGAAGTTGATGCCGCACTGAGCGTCAGGCTGGACCGACTTGACGCCGTCGATCATCCCGCGCATGATCCCACGCATGACGGGCCAGTAGGTGTTGTTGTAGTCAGCCGGCTTGGTTCCTGCTCCAGACGAATCAAGCGTGATGACCGGGTCCCGAGTCAGCTCGTTGCCGCACTCGTACGTCTTGATGCCGTAGGGCTTGAGCGCCGTGACCACTTCCACTGCGCCGGTGAAGGCGTGGTCATAGGCCGCCGTTTCGTTGGTGAAATACGTGTCGGAAGAGGATTTAAGTCCGATGTTGATGAGGACGAAGAGGGTGAGATTGGCCGCTTGAAAGGCTTTGGCCAGGGCGATCGTCGGGTTCAGTTCCTCCGCCGTGTTGATGGTATTGACGCGGTAGGTTGTAGCTCCGAGCGCCTTGAGGTAGGAGACGACCTGGTCCGGAGTGTAAAGGTAGTCGTAGTGGCCGTTCACTCCGAAGAATCCATCCTTGTTGGTTGCGCACACTTGCTTGCGTGGATCGGAGCAGGCCAGCCACTGGTAGGACCTGGCCCAGGCGTAGAACTGCCCCGCTTGGTTCCTGTGGTAGACCAGGCCGCCGTACCACAGCACGAGCGTCACGTTGGAGTTGGTACCCGCCTTCATGCCGTCCTGTAGGACAGTCCCGTTGACAAGAGTCCAGATGGACCCCTTCTTGTCCACGATCTGAGAGGCAGGAGGGATGGTGGTGCTGTCGTTGGAGACGACGAACGCCTGAGCCTGCTGCGGGCCGAACAGGAAGAAGAAGAAGCACCCGCAGATGATGTACAACATCAACAGCTGCGGCGCAGCAATGTAGGTAGTCCGCATCTCGATGAAGCTGGTGGCGAGGTTGGGTTTAGATGGTGAAGGTCAGTGACTTAACGCAATGTGTGTCGACTTGGGTCTGCCGGGAAGTCTTGCTTGTCACTCCCGTCGTAATTGGGCGGCCCCGCACACTCTTATTACTGATCCGGTTTACCCAAGCGTCAGCATGCCACCAATCGGGGTCCCCTCGTCCCGTATTAAGGCATTAAACAACCGAAGACCTCCGGTTTTAACCCTGATTGCAACATGTCGAGCATTGGTCGCAGTGATCGATCCATTGGCCAAGTCTAGAGGCATCATACCATGTTGGGATATGAAGGAGTTAGTTCACCAATTCTTGGACATGATATCTTAACTTCAGTGAGTTCGGAGTTAAAATAATGTAATGTACAAAGAAGAAGAGCGATTCTAGATATCGGGTATGTACATAAATACAGGCTGAACGAAGACCAAACAGGGTTTAAATCAGGTCATATCAGGGTGAAGGCTTGAGATCTGATGTCTCCTGTGGTAGATCGCCAGAATCGAGTGGCTCCTGCTTGAGAGGTGTGGTAGCTCGCAAGACGGCGCCATCGGTGTACTCGCCATCGCTGTCGCTGTCGAGTTCCCGCTCTTCCAGCACTTCCTCTTCATCTTCTTCCATCACTAGCCCGTAGTCGTCTTCGTCATCTTCAGGTTCGTACTTGGTGGCCTTCCTCTTGCGGGGCGCCGGGGGCTTCCTCGGAACCCGCACTCCGCGCGTGCGGCGAGCAGCTGTCTCGTCATCGATGCCGCTCTTTCGCCTGTTGCGGGACCATCGTAAGCCGCAAGCGTTGCATAACGTCTTGTTGTGGTAGCCGCGCCGCCACACTGAGGAATGGGTTGCGCCACAGTGATCGCACTGCTTCCTTCGTCTTTGTGACGATTTCTCCTTCTGTGTAAATAGGAGTTAAATCTAGTGAAGCAAACCTTCATCAGAGGAAGAGTACATACCTTGAGTTCGGTCTCGGCCGCAATCCTTGCTGGCGAGTGTGCAGGAGATTCCGGACCACCAGGCACAGGTGAGGAAGGCGGGGAAGTGGAAGAAGACAGAGGAGAATCGGCAGGTGAGGACGGAAGAGGCGAGTACTGCTTCATGGGCTTGAATGAAGAAGTGGCAGATGACGAGAAAGAGGAAGATGATGAAGTGGATGACGAAGCAGCATCCGAGCATGAAACAATAGACCCCGAGCTCTCGGTAGAATTCGAGACCGAAGGCATCGCGCTGGCGGAGATGAACGAAGAGAGGATGGCCGCCGTCGCTGCGCCGGATAGAGGCGGCAGCATCTTCTCTGAGGATGCTGGAGTCTTTTGGCTGAGCAGAGCCGCGTCGCGGAGCCGACTGAGGCTGAATACGCCATCGTCCTCTTCATCGACGGCAGACGAGGTATTGGGCTCGTTTGATCGAACACGCCAGTCCTTGGAATCATTGATGAGACTGTCGATCGACAGCTTGGGTCGCTTGATTGAACTGCTGGATTCTTCTTCATTCGCCTCATCGCGAGAATGAAGAGCTCTGCACGCCGTTGATGACGAGGGCGGTGTTGATGGTGTCTCCTGCTCCGACCTACTGGGTGAAGAGCTCTTCCGCTTCGTGCCGCTTGTGGTCGATGCGACGGCGCGCACAGGCTCAGACTTGGATGAACTCGAGGCCTCGGAACCAGAAAGAGGAGGGCAGAGCTTGAGGAAGCCCGAATATGCTGCAAGCTCGGTCGTGTGCGCGAGCAACTGCGCCTGAGGATGACGAAGAATGTGCAGATCATGAGCATCTCGTCCTCTGAGACTCACTGTCGAGTGACTGTGTGTACCTTTTCCTCCTCCGACAGATTGTCAGACATGGCTCGCTGAGCTAAGCTCACGATTCTCTGACCTAACATATGTACCTAACATGTACATATCGACGAATCTTTAGCGATCAACGTGTGAGAGACGACATTGAACTGATGATGGACACGTACAGCTGTCCAGATGAGATGTGGCATCGGGGTTGACGATGAGCACGCGGTCGATGAAGTAGGTTCCGAAGAAGAAGAAGAAGATGAGGAGGAAGAAGGGATCGCCACAGGTACGACAGGCTGAGACTGAGTCGTGGAGCTTGCCGAAGAGGTCGTAGAAGTGACCGTCGCGCTAGGAAGCCACGCGCTCAGAACGGCGGGCTGGTGGGCAGTACTTGCGTGCTGTGCGAGTGAGGCGTAGGCGCTCAGGCTCGAGAAGGCCGGAATGGAGGACAAGTGCTGGGCGGTCGTTGCAGGGACGCCGGCGGAGATGGAAGAAGAGTCCAGGACGGGGATGACGTCGGTCTGGCTGCGCAGCACCGTCGGAAGCAAGAACGCGGCGTAGGCCGACGACAGCCCCGCGGGAAGCAGCAGCGATGGAATCTGAGCAATCGGACCTTGGTACGACGGCGAAGGCCCGCAGACCGGTGCTGGCGTCGTCGCCATCGAATACTGCATGATGGAGGATTGCTGCTCGCGCTGCTGTTGTTGTTGAGTTTGCTGCTGATGCTGCTGAGTGGGCTGAGTTGGTGCCTGATGCCTGCTCGACGCCTGATGGCGTCCATTCGAGGAATTGGAGCGGCCGCGGCGGCCCTGGCTCTGGGTGCTGGAGCTCAACTGAGAAACGTGATCAGATCCTGCAAGGTGAGAAGGAGCGGCGACCGAAGCGAAAGGACGCAGCTCGTGCGGTCCCGAGAAGACCGAGATCGGGTTCGATGGTGCGCTCTGTGTGGCCATTTTGTAGTTTGTCTGCTGTCGAGGCTGATGATGGTGATGATGATGTTGATTTTGATGTTGATGTTGATGTTGCGTGATCGGTGTGGGGAGATGCAAGTGCCCCGTGCTGCCCTGCGCGAGAAGGCCGTGGTGAGGAGGTAGAATGAAAGATGGCGGAAGAATAGCGGCGAAGTCTTTCTGCATCTGTGCCTGCTGCTGTTGTTGCTGCTGTAGATGCTGTTGATGCTGAAGTTGATGTTGATGATGAGATGGCGTCGGCGTAGGCCTCTGCAGGAGCGTCGGCAAGTTGATGGACGTCGACGAAGGCATCCTCTGTCGACCGCTCGGCGAAGGCGGTGTGGGTGTGATGGTACTCATCCGCAGCTTGCGGGTTATGATCGGGCTCGTGAATATCTACGTACTTCTTGGCGGCCCAAGATTCAGAATATCGGAGTTAAAATAACCAATGTGAGCACGCGGGCCAAACGTGCTCACGATGCAGCCGCCACTGCCCACGTGTAGGTGGTACGAGGAACTTGTTTGTGCGGGGCTCTCCGCAGAGCTGACCCAAAAGTGAGATACCTCCCTGTTATTGGCCCCTGCGGACCTGGTAAGCAACAAGGAAGAAAGGGACAGAAAAGAGGAGAGACGTACCCGTTTTCTCTCCGAAGGAAGAGGGAGGGCACCAAGTAAGTGTTGCGGCTGCTGGCCCACCCAGGTGTTGTTGATGGAGATGAGGTAGTCAGGGATGATGCAGTGATGTTGATGATAACGCGTGCGTTAATGATGAACCGTCGTCGCTTTCGTTCTTCTTCTTCGATCTTTCAAACTTTGAAATCGATGAACAAGAAGATGATTACGATGATGAGGATGATGATGAAGACACGAACTGAGACCTGTCACGTGATGATGCCGATGATGAGGAATGAACAGATGAAGATCGTTTTTTCGTAGTGGTCGTTGATGGTCGTTGTTGATGAGCAAGTGTCCTTCTTGTCCTCCTCGTTGATGGCCTCCTGAGTACACACGACCACTACTGGGTGGACACACCAGAAGAGTCAGTCCCTCTTCATTCTCATCTCATGTTGTGCCCATCTCTGCTCTCGTACCTTTTGTGCACACGTCCCTCCGCGGAGAGAGCAGCAGCAGCGCGAGTGATGAATGCGTGAATGGGACGTGAAGGAAAGAGTGAAAGAGAGGATAACCGCAATGGAGTCCACACAAGGCCACGAACCGGGTTGCGGGGCTTGCGGGCAGGGCAGCGCAAACCAGGTAAAGCGGGCATCCACAACTCCTGGTCGGGAACAATCCAGATTGGCCGACGCATCAGGACACAGGAAGGAGACAAGGAAGGCCCACCAACCACAAGAAAGGCCGGGAAAATGATGATCGTAAGTGTCCACCACCCAGGCGACGCGCAGTGCCCCGCACGGGAGTGGGGCAGAAGCAGCTTTGTGGGGCCAACTTGAAAGGGGACCAGGCGCAGATGGTCGCCCATTGGCCGAGGAAGAACTGGAACTTCCCTCAGCTTTACTCACCAATGGAAAAGGGCCGAGGAATATGGCCGAGGTTGAGGGCCCATGGACTTGATGTACGGCAGGTGTTGTTTTCTTTGTTGCTGCAGGGAGGCCCACATTGGTGGTCAGTACGTCGTCGATATGTGCGCCGGGGCTTACACGACACGCAGTTGCGGGATGATCACTTCAACCCACGCGAGGTTGGCGACGATGACATATCCCATGTACGGTGTGTGTTATCCCAAGGCCCAGCGTTGTTCAGCGTACGGTAAACTCGAGATACCGGTGAAGAGCACAAAGCGAAGAGGAAAAGAACATATCTTGCATTTCGCACCCGCACCACACAAGACGTAGGGCACACATGGTGGGGAAACGTGAACAAGACGGAAGGAAGGGACAAGCATGGAGTTCAACTGTCCCGCAAACCCGCAGACTGACTGAAAGCTTACTGAGAAGCACGGTCCCTGTGAGTGCAATCGTGAGACACACGAAGGACTGGAGCGTTGCGCCTAGGCAAGACACGTACAGAGCGATGCCCTTGGCCTGAGCCTCACCAGAGATGAGCCTCTTCCAGAAAGCACTGTTCTCCTCGATGATCTTCAGAGCGTACTCCTAATAGCGAGAGGGGGAAGCGAATGAGCATTACGCGCTGATTTTCATGTCAAGGGAATGAACCTTGTTCTTGGCCTTGCCCTCAAAGGCGAACTTGTTGCCGTTGGGTCCCTTGTAGTCTCGGAACCACACGTAGGTCTCGTGCAGGTAACCAGGCTTCTCCTTCTCAACATCTTCGATGTCGTTGAGCTTCTCGGCGAGGGGATCATTGACGTCGATGGCGATGATCTTCCAATCAGTCTCGCCTACAATGAGAGTAACATGTAAGAATGCTGCATGGTGTCTCTTCGACAGAAACTAGTGTACCCTCATCGATCAGAGCCATGGCGCCGAGAACCTTGACCTGCTTGATGTCTCCGGTCTTGGCAACGGCCTCGCCAATTTCGCAGACGTCGAGCGGGTCCTTGTCACCGTAGGCATCAGTGTCGGGGTGCTTGTGGGACGGATCCTCCCAGGTCTGGAGCGCACCAAGTGTAAGCCTAAAGCGAGCACAACATCAACTTGGAAAAGCCGACGCACCTGAGGGAAAGCACCGTAGTTCCACATGTAGCCATCACCGTAGTCAACGAAGCGGAGCTTGCCGTTCTGCATGCACCATCACAGCAGAGAAGGTGAGCTTTAACCAAATTTCGAGGAAAGAATTAAAAAGACGCGCGTACCTTGACGTCCTGCTTGATGGGGTTGAAGGCCTCCTCCTTGCTGATCTCAAGCTTGGCCCTATTGACCACATCAATTAGTGTCACGAACAAAAATCGGGCCAAGATTAAATTCAGGTTCACCACACTAAATTAGAATTTGTTTCAATAAATCTAGCAGTATCTAAAATATATTTTTCATAAGACTCAAAATTCGAATTGCCATAGTTGAAAGAGTACCGAGTGTTCTTGGGGATCTCGACGATCATGTTGAAGATGCCCTTCTCGGCATCAGCGTGGAGCGGGACATCATGGAAGGGCGACACGCGCTGTCCGTCCTTCTCTGTTGGAGATGCGAATGTTAAAGAAAAATTAGTTAAGATCTTCTTATTTATCTTGTGCAGTTTGATCAAGCGAAAATTCAATAATCATAGATCATCAATTTCCTGCGGTAAGGATATCGCACCGAAGAAGAGCCTGTACTCCAGAGTACCCTCCTGATTCTCGGCCTTAGTGGTGAAGCTCATGATGTGATAGATATGGTTTGGATCGCTGATCAATTCAGACAAAGATCGGAATGACGACCCGCAGGGATGTATGGACCGTGCCCTATTTTTTGTGGGAAAAATCCAGGCACAAAAATATTGTGAAACTAAGGAAAAAATTACGAAACAAACGAAACCATGAAGAAATTTCAAAACTTTGGAATATTCTGTCGCCTTTTCCTGTTGGGAAAGTCGCTTTCGGCCAATGATAAGTTTAGATGAGGTTTGGGCCAAATCATTGGCTCCCGAGCGAGCTCGTTTTTGCGTCCGTCGCTTCGTTCGGTTCTTTGTGTGATCTCTTCGCTGTCGTGTGGAGCGTCGCGGGGCCCTTGTTCGAACTCTTCTGGGCTCCGTCATGCCTGGTCTTCTTCTGTGCGGTGCCCCGACTCGGCAGTCTTGTCCTTCCACCCGGTCCCGGAGCAGAACGACGCTCGTACAACACGCCCTCGTGTCCGGCCCTCTTTTAGTCCGTTCGGCAGGTGTCCGGCGCTCGCTGCTGTGCAAGGCCAGACAGTGACAGCGCTGCGGTCGGCAAGGCGTGAACTTCCGGAGACGCCGGCGTGCTGAGCACGTCGTACCGACGGACGCGCCAAGCGTTGTCAAGACCTCCCGGTCGGCGTCCGGAGTGCTGGCGTTGTCTCGCGGCAAGACACAGGCAAGCTCGTGCTAGCACCACAACCAGACTGAGCTCACGACACGCAACCAGGTAAGATGTACCTCCAATCTTTTTTTTTGAAAAAGATTTGATCAATCTTGATTTTCATCAAACGTTAGCGCTTTTGTTTTCCATTTCTTATGCGCCTGCGTTCCAGGTGACGTTGCGCAATCTTTCGTTCATCAAACAAATCTCCAGAAACGCGAATAAAATCGAAATTTCAACTTTTTTGCGTGTATGGAAATTTACCACGTGGATTTTTTTTAATATATTTAATAAACGGACCACACAAGTCCAGGAGAAAGGGCCGAAAAGGAAAGTGGCAGATACCACACCTTTGTTATGAACTTTTATTTTTTCATCCATTCTGCACACGATACACGGCTGACGAACAAAACAAACCTTGTTGCCGCACAGATCCACTAACGAACCAAGTAGAGTTGAAGGAGAGAGAGAAGGACGATGACGACGTCGTCTTCTTCGTTCACGTATGCCAAGGCCAAGTATGCCTTCACCGGGATGGACACAGGCGACCTCCGTTTTGATAAAGGAGAGGTATATACTCGAACTCTTTACTTCCCTATTAACCCTTCCTCATTCTCTTCCCTTTCTCCTCTTTCGTTTTTCGTTTTCGTTTTCGTTCTTTTATTCCTTTTTTAAAGATTGTATTTCCTATTTATTTATTTATTTATTTACACGTAAAAAATAAATATCGTAAATATATTTGTTGTTGACCAAAAATAGACATCCCATCTGGTGCTGACTACCAATGACCACGTGTGTGTGATAGGTCTTCCTTGTCACCAAGAAGGAAGGAGCATGGTGGTGGGGCATGAAGGAGAGCGAGGAAGGACAGAACGGACAGACAGCGAACGAGGATGCCACACAGGGCAGCAACGATGACGACCGCATGCGCAGAGTGCGCGTAGTGATGCCAAACCCGATCGAACAGGGTAGATTCCCAAAGAACTACATCACCGAGATCAGCCAGGAAGGTGCGCACTTCCCGAGAATGTCCATGCTTGCATTGGATGATGTGAGTGACTGACTGATCGTGGTGACGTTTCATTCTGCATTCTCAGAGTACCTGACGCTGAAGAAAGAACAGGATGCTACGCGTCTGAGGAGAAAGGAAGAGGAAGCTGCGAGGCGGCAAGAGCAAGAAAGGGCGTGGAACGAGAAGCAGCAGAAGATCCGCGAGGAAGAGGAGAGGCGAGAGCGGGCGGAGAAGAGCACGCTCAAGCTACAGAAGGTGTTTGGTAGCGAGAATGACATTCTTCTGCTTAGTCCGCGATCACGTGTCGAGCCTTCAGTCGATAGCCCGCGAAGCCAGAATCCTCCGCCGCGAGTGGGACTCTCCAGCTCGCGATCACATCAAAGAGAATCGCCACGCGAGAATCTGGCCAGCCCGCGTCGGCAGCATGACAAGGAAAAGAGCGAGAACTTGGATGACCAACAGAAGGATGAGCATGGCGACCAGACCAGCAAGATCAAGAAGATCATCCCAAGCAGGCAGTGGCTAAAGAAGAAGGAATCACTGCCCTTGTCGCTCGATAAACTGGCCATCGAGTACAAGGATCGCAAGAAGATCCTTGATCTCTCCACTTCTGGAGCTGCAGTGGAAGACTACACTGTCGCAACCATGCCCTCTGGGTCTCCGTCGACATCATCAGATTCGCTTTCGTCCGGACACGACAGCGATCCGGAAACGGAGGAGCAGGCTCCCTTGACGGTATCAAGAAGACGACAGCCAACGCCCTCTACGATGTTCATGGAAGACATGAACTACCTGGCGCCGGAACTTACCAAGCGCGCCGAAGAGGCCAAGCGCAAGCGCGTACGCGGGCGGGGTACCGTCTCGCTCGATCGGCCCTGATCCCGCGATCAGTGCCAATGAAGTGGCCGTCTCTTGATCTATGATGCGTGCTTGCGGCCTCCCATCCTCACCTCATCACTTATTTATTGACACTCCTCACTCTCCTCTCTTCGGGCACGGTGAATCCGTGCCATCGCGCGCACATGCGCGCTCTTCTCCCTGTGCGGTCCATTCCGCTTGCACATCTCAAGCAAAAAGAGTTTTGTTCCCTCCTTCATCACCTCCCGTCTCTTTTTCGGCGTCCATTCATATACACACGGCCACGATGCCGGTGTTAGCAGTAGAATATGTCAGAAACCACTTGTGGGGAAACTAAGTTAGAATGTATTGAAAGTGTGCTACGGTGAACAGTGAAAGAAGGAGATTTGAAGTAATGGGAGGGATGGGAAGCCATTGAAGAGGAGTGTGAACCCCAGCCTCTCACCCCCACCTTTTCCACTTGCAATATACCTGGACACCCTTCCCTTTTCAATGCTTGGGTTGTGCAACCCAAAACTTATGCCTCTGTTCATGAAACATTTACTGTTTTTCCACAGTCTGTTGTCCATCTCTTTTTCCACTTCCATTCATACACACACAGCCATGATGCTGGCACTCCCTCTATTCACTTCCTCTACAGCTGTATAAACACGGAGCTAACGCAGGGCACAAGAATGCTGGCCTGCCTGGCCCATTTAAGGTTTCACTCGAGATGGTCGCACCAATCCTGCCCGAAGTCGACGCAGTTGATCATCGAGCAGAAAT
>CDEZ01022506.1:0-36636 GCA_000826365.1 Acanthamoeba royreba | reverse complement strand
AGTGTGCGCTGATCTGATCAGGGGAGCCAAGAGCCAGGACCTCAAGGTCAAGGGCCCCGTGCGCCTCCCTACCAAGCACCTCCGCATTACCACCAGGAAGACCCCTTGCGGTGAGGGTATGTGTCCCTAAAGCCTCAAATACTTTTCTCATTGCTGGCATTTTTACGTAAATCTGTAATTAAACTCTCATTTTTCCTTACCTAGGTACTAAGACTTGGGATCGCTTTGAGATGAAGATCCACAAGAGGCTCATCGATCTTCACTCGCCCTCGGAGGTCGTTAAGCAGATCACTTCCATCTCCATCGAGCCCGGCGTGGAGGTTGAGGTGACCATTGCCCACAACGCTTAAGTATCTTCAACTCGACATCTGGCTAGGGGTGCGCGTGTGGATCTAGGCGGTACAAATTTAAATATAAAATTCCTAAACACCCTTCTCTTCTTCGACATCGCGTTTGACGCCGCAACGAGGCCTTGGAGCTGGTTTGAAGCTGAGGAGTACACCTCACACGCTTCAACGTTCCTTGAGCTGGTCAAACTGTTGCCTTGCGCTGCATGGTCACACGTTCAGACGTTTTATGCTTGCTGCTGTCCATCACAGTCATTCGCCACACCGTGCCTGATGTCCTGGTACGGTGAATTCAGCCTAAAGGGCCAGTACCACGTTAAGTGATGGGTGCATGAAACTCGCCTGGTTGTTTTGTGCTCGCGAGGTCATCGCCTTCTCGTGTCTGCATTGCCTGTGGTGTCCGGCCAGCTTGCGGTGCAGGCATCATGTTAGCGCACAGTCTCACTGCCTATCTGATGACAAAAGGCGGTGAAGAATGTCCATGACAAGGCGGGCGTGGCGAACAGCACTGAGTCAACAACGCAGTCACAGCAGCTGTGCAAAAACAGAGGTCAAGCGGGTTGGATAGAAGAGCTTTGTTGATATATGAGCAGTAGGAACAATGGGGACGACCAGAGAGCAGTGCTTTTACTTGTTCTCCCTCTTCTTGGACACACCGATGGTGCGACCTTTGCGACCAGTGGTCTTGGAGTGCTGACCACGCACACGGAGGCCCCAGAAGTGGCGGAGACCACGGTGGCACCTCATCCTCTTAAGGCGCTCAAGATCCTCACGGAGCTTCTGTTCAAGAATGTTGGAGTAGGCCTGGATGTACTTGCCGTCCTTGATGTCCTTCTTCCTGTTGAGGAACCAATCGGGGATCTTGAACTGCCTGGGGTGCTGGATGATGTTGACGATCTTGTCGACCTCCTCGTTCGACAGCTCACCAGCCCTAAATGCAGAGAAATGATGAGAGTGATGCCATGCATTCCCTACCGGAGCTAAGAACAAATGATGGAAATGGATGAGAACAGAAAAATGAACAGGAGGGGCATACCTCTTGTTGAGGTCAACGTCGGCCTTCTTGCACACAACGGTGGCGAAGCGGCGACCCACACCCTTGATGGCAGTCAGGGCGAAGACGATCTTCTGCTTACCGTCAATGTTCGTGTTGAGCACACGGAGAATGTGCTGGAAATCGTCGGGCTGCACCAGGGCCTGTGCAAGGATTGTATAAGATAAATGGCCAATGTTTTCATTCAAGCCTTCTCTCATTTCCTTCTCATAAATCATTTCACACGTCATCATCACGTCGATCTCACCGAACACCAAACGGCGAACGTTGGGCGTAAGAGACAGAGGCTAGGGGCACCATAGATGAGGAGGGAATTGGGGATGGGACGTACCATGTTGGGAGGGAGGTACGATAGGGATGGGAGAGAGAGGAAGAAAAGGAAGAAGGAATTATTTCCAACCGGAAAATATCCCCCAAAGCTTCTTTTCTTATGCCCGGATTTTTCCTCGTTTCTGTACGGCTCAGCCGGCACGCTACGTTTGCCTGGCGGACGTTGATGGAGTTGAAGGGAAGTTATGGTTTTGCAGCCGACTGTTAACAGTTTATTTGGAGTCCACCATTTGTTGATGTCGCACCTGCGGCCGTGGAATCTCATGAGGTTGTGCCCTGATCTTTAAAGAAGCCAGTTCGCATGGAGGACAGCATCCAGCTGCACTTCTTGTCTCTTGTACTGCCATCCATCGGCGGTCGCAGCACAAGCAGGCCAATGAGTGCTCCTGTTCCGAATGTTACTCGTTTGCTCCTTACAGGTTTACACAATATGTGTGATCAGTTTGAACCCAAAAAAAGGTTGGGTAGAGGAGCAGAGAACTCTCTGAAGGCAGCAGCGTCATTGCTCGCGTCCGAGCTCTACTGCTGCTATGTGGAGTTGATGCAACGGGCATCGGGCTTCCCCCAACTGCTTGCGAGCTGCCCAACAGGTTGTATCCATCTCACAACGATCAGTGCATTGCATTGTGGGTTCGGCGCGTGGCATGCACCACATCTGCAACATCTCCTAAAACAGACGAAACTGAAATGTTTTCGGGAACAATTGATCTTTTTCGGAAATCAGCTCAGTAATCAATCGTAATTGCGTGCTGTTGAGGATGATCGTGCTGCTGAACATGTAGGTTTGAATACATAGACCTGTGTGAGACTAATCACGTCCCAGAATGCTTGCTGCCGAGCCCTTGCAATTGGCGCTCCAGTAAAAGTGCCAAGGTCGAGGGAGTTCATCAAGTCTCGCCATGGCTACCTCGTCCCCATTCCTGTAGAAGTGAAGTACGAAGGCATTAACGTGCGCTTCAATGGTATCGCCATCCCGAAACCCTGGACAACTTGCTAGATTGAGCAAGAAGGTCGGTCCGTGTTAGGCAATTAACAGGAAGGTGAGGGCTGAAGAAGGTTCGTACTTCCTGGGTTGAGAGGATCATGGGGCAGGGTGAGAACAATGCCGTCAATGTCGTAGCTGACGTTGGTGTAGTCCCAAGCCACAAATGCAGCAAAGTTGTGGCGATACTCACGCTCCTTGCACGAATCACCTGTACACACGCCTAAAGAGAAGAAACCAGCCTTTCGCTTGACTGCCACTCGTATACGATTACGTGTAGATGTGATCTCCTGCTCTGAGATGACCAAAGATATGGGAAGAATGCGTTAGGGAAAGCATGGATGATAGTGAGCCATCAAGGTCTTACCAGTAAGGATAGCCGCACAGGCGAATGCAACATCATTTGGATCTCTTGTGCTAACGTCCAATGTTGCTGTTCGCCGGTTGTCTGTGAGAACGATTTGACCCTCGCCCAGCTTCGTGCCGAGCTTTCCAATCTGCCTCTGAGGACTCCATGTCCAACTCTGCTGACATTCTGTAGCACATCATTTAGAAAGAGCGAAAGCGGCAGAAGAACGAAAAGCGAAGGCACCGCGTATGAAAAAGCTTCGCCAGTCGTCCTCGGCGCACAGCGGCGTCGCATCACGAGGGCAGTAGCCACAAACGACGGAAAGGTGACGCCAGAGGTCCGGGCAGAGGGGCCGCCCAGTGCCAGGGTCAACGCCAGTAAGTGTTCGGTTCCAGCTCTTACACACCAGGCCCACCCCCAGGCATACGTCGCGCACGCCCAGCACGCGAGCCGACAGTTGTCGTCGATGCTGCGATGGTATTGTCGCTGGCTGTGCCTCCTCATCTAATCGTTTTGGTAAACGATCGTTTTCCTCACAGCTCTCAGTCGTCCCTCTGTTCTCCTCCACCAGGAAGCAGAGAATGTGAATCATAAGCTCTCGGGGCAGAGCTAGTTCACCCACCTCGACCACACCCATCTTGTTCCCGTCTCTTTACGCTGTTCCCCTTGCAACACCACTTTCAAAACGGTGTCAACGTTTCGAAATAATTTTGTTTTTTCGAAAATTTCAGGCTGACTTCTCGTATGAACAAGTTCGAGCAGATTTCAAATTAATTGAAAATCGGCACCAGAAGTTTGCCTTGCGATCCCATCTCTACAATTCACAAGAGAAGCTCGGATCAAACGAAGGATTTTTTGTGTTGCTTCCTGGCCAGCCCCAGGACTGCAATTTTGTCCCACAAATGGTACGTGTGCATTTCGAGTCCAGATTTACATATTCTGATGTTGGATCTCCCTGTGCCTTTTTTCTTGCGCCTCGGTACGGATTACTTACATTTAGAGTAACAAAGGTACGCTACCTGTAAATCTGACATAAATACGATGTATTATTTATTTATTAATATGAATAGATTATTTTATTTTATTTTTGATTATTTTATTTTGAGCGATTTCTGATTTATTTATAATTAAATATTTTATGATTTATTAATTCCTTTTGTTCGCAGTGGCGTGCCCGGTGTGCGGGGTGCGCATGCCAGAGGCCGAGGTGAATGTGCACCTGGACCTTTGCCTGTTCGAGCAGATGGAGCGTGAGGAAGCGGAGGAAGTGGCCCGGCTTCGAGCGCAGCACAAGAAGGAGCAAGAGCAGCAGCAGCAGGGCAGACGCAGGGCGCCGGCCGAGGACAGAAGCAAGCGTGCGGGTGGACGATCGGCGAGCGAGCGAAGAGATAGCAATGGGTCTTTGCGGGATCAGCGTCCGCATTCTCAACCACCTTCGGTGATGGGAGGTGGAGCCGGCGGCGTTCCACCAGCGTTCATGCCCAATTTCCCCGCCGTACCCACTCATGTCCCACCTTCTCTGCATCAGCCACTACAGCCGGTGCGGCCGGGCCAAGCGTCCGGGCCCTATCCAGGCTTCCCCGTGATGCAGTTTCCGCCATCACAGCAATCTGGTCATCCACCCACGCCCTTAGGGACCAATCAGGGCTCCGCCATTCACAGTGCAGGCCCACCACCACAAGGGATGCCATTCTTTGCCTATCCACCAAGTACGAACGGGCTACCACCAGGATTCACACCAAGTGGTGGACCACCAGGTTCGATGGGGATACAGTTTCCTGCGATACCTACCTCCACTCCTGGCGATCAGCAGCAATCCGGTGTGCGGCCATTCGTACCAGGTACCTTATTCGTCTCTATCAGTTCGGGCTTGTTTGCGATCTTGCTCACGCACACAATTCACACCCAATAGGCCAATCTATGCCGATGACTGGCCAGCACCAGCCAATCATGGTTCCTCCAGGTTCGGAACATGGACCCTTTGCGCTTCCGCCTGGAGTTCCATACCAGCCAGCATTTCCCGCGCAACTTCCCCACTTTCCTCCAGTAGGCCAGCCGCCAGGATCCATGCAAAATCCTCAGCAGCAACAGCAGCAACAGCAGCAGCCTCCGCGATTTCCTCCCTACTTTCCCGCTCAACCAATTCAACAACCTCAGTATCCAGCACAGCAATACTATGCTGTTCCACAGCTTTCGCCACAGTATCAAGCCTTCCTCCAGAAGTATCAAACTCTTCAGCAGAACCAGAGCTTCTCTCAGTTCCCCCAAACCCTTCAGCGCACCTCTTCGCAGAGTCTTCTGCCTCCTTCCACGCAGCAGGCGCAGCCTGTACCGCAAGAACGGCAAGCACAGCAAAACCATCAACACAGTAGGAGAGAATCAGGCTCCCGCATAACACGAGATGAAGACGAACAGGCGCAGCGTAAAGCAGCGTCATTGGAAGCAAGATATTTTGAGGTATGTGCCGTAATGATTCATTTGATCTCTTGCATTTTATGACCTCGACATGTCTGTAGTACTGCGAGGGTTGGGTCTTCGTATGTGAACGACCCTCGGTGCGTTTCGTCAAGACTTGGGTGGTACTCAAGGAAGCGGCTCTTCATTTTTTCGACGCACCTACGGAAAGGGTACGAGACAAGCTTGTTCAGTGAGTGTTGGGTTGTTATGCTCATTACTTTACCTAGAACACTGCCGCGCGGCTGGTAATCCCACTGGTGACGGCGAAAGCCTTACTTGTCGATGCACAGAGAAATACTGGCAAAGAGTATATGCTCTCCTGTTTGAGTTGATTGAACAATCACTTATCTAGTCATACGCAACCAGGCATTCGATTGGACTTCAATGTAAGAATGACAAGATCTATTATTTCGCTACGTACGTAGTTTGTGGTGGTGTTGTAATAACGCTCAGACTCACTTCTTATTCTAGAAAGAGTTCCGATGAGATCCTTCCATGGCTTCAGAGCATACGAAAGGAACTCCGACGGATATCTAACCAAGAGGGCATGCCTGCGGTGAAAGAGATACTACCTTCTGAACAACAGCCGCCCTCGCAGCAGAGGTCCGCACCGCAAACTCCTTTAAAATCGTCAACTTCTACGCCGGTGTCGCCTGCGCGCACGCCTACTGCTGTAGCTACTTCGTCTCCAACTGCAATCACCCCTGAAGCAACGAAACAAAAGGAAAAGCCAAAACTCAAGACAAAGGAGAAAAGCGGCGCATTCTCTGGTCTTTTCGCGAAGTTGAGCTCTATGACGGCTGGTTCAAGCGAGGACAAGGTAAGATATTGGCACCTTCTTTCAGCTCGCAAAGCTGTACGATGGTTGTTTAACAAATATGGTTGATGGCAGATTTATAAGCTCCTGGACGCAGAGTTTTTGCAGGACATGAAAACGATCGTGGTGGAGGAAGGTCAAATGCCTACTCAACAGCAACTGGACTCGCAGAAGATAAAGATCTTCACCCACATGAATAAGGTGTTTGGGTATGTAGAACTTTCATATGAGACTTGAACTGGATCAACGGCTGAGCTGTTCCTTTGCACAGGCTCTACTCCCATCCGCTAGGCAGGCTGATGCTAGACTTTATCGATGAATTCATTAAGCACAAGGAGAGGATACGCTCCGCTCGACCATCCACGGCACTCGCTAAGATCACACAAGAGATCCAGACCTTCTTGGGTAAGCAGGCATATGATTTCCGTTTGATGTGGTGATATTCATGCTGTTGTTAATGCAGATCGTTTGGTCGTAACGGTCGAGCACTACTATGGAGGAGAAATGTCAGCAGTGGAGCAGTTCCCCCACACTTCTCGTCTAGCGGCGGAACATTGCGTCTTCTCCTCACTCTACGACATCATCTACCCAGTTTACCTCAAGCGGGTAAAGATTGGACTGTTCTAGATCTGGGTTTCGTGCAATCTCACCTCGTGTTGGTGTATCACAGTACTTGGTGGAGGATAGTAAGTTCAAGACCAAGATGGCCGAGTTTGCTGACGTCACCACTCAAGACCTAATTGACAATCCCAAGTTCTGGCTATTCGACGACAAGCAAGGTGAGTGCCGATTTTGACCTCTGATTGCTGTTTTCCCTACCTAACTCCTCATTCATCAGATACGAACGGGAAGCCGACAAGTGATCCCTATCAGAAAGCGATTAATATGCTTAATGCTATCACTGAGCTCGCTACACCTGTCGGTATGTCTGCCACAAATCACTGCACATGTGTGAACGTTTTTAACGTCTGGTTCTCTGTGTGCAGCCAAGCTTAACTGCCTGGTAGACACTAGTCGTATAATCTGTGGCTGTATTAATGAATATTGGATGAAAAGAGATCCCTCCACGAAGGAGATTGCTGTGTACGCTCTCGCATTTCTGAGTGGAGATGTTATGAGTACACACTCTTACCACTCTCTTTTGGGCTATAGCTCTTGTGATGATCTGCTGCCGATCCTTTTGTATGTGCTGATCAAAAGTAAGCTTGCCTCGGTCCATACGGAGAGCATGTATATGCAAGATTTCATCGGTACAGTGTTTCAGAAGTGCTTCTCCGAAGACAGAACTAAGCACTAATCGTTACCTACTCACAGGTGAGCGAGAGCAAATGCAGATTGAGGGCTATTCTCTGGCCACCTTTCAGGCGGCCTCTGCTGCCCTTCTCTGCCTAGAGCGGGATACGCTGCGGAAGGACAAGCACGATGATGTCTCCTCTTCACCGTCACCCACCTCTTCTTCGTCTACCCCTGCTTCTGATTCTGGTTCTGCCTCCACGTCATCGCCAACCACAGATTCTGGGGCTAGCTCTTCTCCTTCGCCTTCCTCTGCTGCTCCTGAGTCAGGCGATAACTCTATTCAGCTTCATCGGGCCAAACGAACATCGTGGATCAGCACCGTACTGGCCCACCAGGCTTCCATGGCAGCTGACGCAGCAAATGAGACAGGAAGAGAAGAGGAAGAAGAGGGTGATGATGGAGAAGATTGGACATTCTTCAAGGCAGCTCCATCACTCCTTCCGCAACGCGACGCACACAGCAGCGATAACGAAGGGGAAGAAGTGGACGAGGGTGTAGAGGACCACGATCTAACCAGGCACAGCGAGCATCCGGATTCTTTCGTGGACTCTTTTGCTTCTTCACCTTCTGCAGCGACGCGCAGCAGCGCCAGCCGACCACCTCGTGGGAGCCTCCTGATTGATTGGGGCGGTTCGGATGAGGATAAGCAAGCCGGCGAGCGAAGACAAGAAGAGACTGCGTCTCCTTCATCTCCCGCAACACCACCAGCCACATCCTCAAACGGTGTAACGTCCGCTTAGTGAGCCAGTCTTGTAGCAAGAATAACTGCTTCATGTGTTACTAAGACAAAATCCCTGAAAGCTGTAGTTGTAGGCAGCGGGCGCGAGACACACGCTTTGCATGGGCATTAATGGATACAGCAGACGCATCTTATCGAACATGCGCCATCAGTAGCCATCGGAGTAGACCTTCGTGGGGTACTCTTTGGTAGGCTTAAAGCCCTGAAGAGCATAGAGGGCGTCTTTCAATGAAGTGAGGTCAATGGAATCCGGAATTGGGATCTTGTCCGTGTAGAAGCAGAACACCCTCGTGCACACGAGGTCTTCATCTTGAACCACTGCATGAACAAACAACTTTAGTGTTGTAAAGACAGTCGGCATCATGAAGAAGAGGATTACCGTAATGCGGATTGGGCATGCCCGCCAAGGATGGGTGATCAATCACTGCACGCGAAAAAAGTTCAGTTGAAACGCAGATTCCCTGGCAATCGAGCACAACGTACCCTCACAGATGGCCATGCACGTCATATCTGAGCTTCCGAAGCGGCTTTTCTCCCAGCCCTGGCGTACAGATTAGCGTCACATAAATTAAGGAGCTGCGCATGCATATCAGTACCTTGCCGAAGCGAGCGTAGCCCTTGGAGGTGCTGGCGTGAGGAGAGAGGTAGATACCAGCACCATACGCCGCGCCCGTGGTCATAAGTGCCGTGTTACCTAAGGCAAAATAGGATAAGTATGTGCCAAAGCTAGCGACTAAGTGGGACAACGTACTAAGATTACGCAGACCCTTGCGCATGATGGCATGCCAGTTTTCCTATTATGAATCAAGTTTCAGCTGTGCGACAACGCACTTGATTGGGAGAGGGAACATACAAGAGCCGAGCCGTGGAAGGCAAAGAAAGAACCATATTCCAGACGATAAGCATCGAATTTGGCCTTCCTCTCAGGCGGAGAGCTCAGCAGGAGATACTGATGGGGGGTCTGCATCGCGGACAAATGCTGCAAACACGTTGCGTGAGACGTAGAATTGTGCAACAGTTGCAGAACTTTGTGAGCATACAAGATCAGGGTCAATCTTCTTAATGAAGGCACGATTCGATGAGAGAGTCCATCGGATGAGACGGTAGAGCATTGGATCCTGTCCATAAATGTATATGATCAGCAAGCTCTATAATAAAAGGCGATGGTGGTTGTATACCTTTGCTTCCAGGAACTTGCGTAGTTGTCGTTCGTCTTTGGAATATTCGAGAAGCTCATGTATGCCATCAAGCCTATTGAGGCAATTTTGCTGGTTCACACAGATGACACAGAAAAATCAGCTCGATGGATCGTTATGAAAGGCCTAGTTGAGACAAGTGCACATACCACCTCGGCGAATTTCTTTTCCCCATCCTTGATCCCAAAGTCAGGAGGGAAGGGATCACAGATAAGGTTGCTCCTGCTTGAAGAGCTGCACAGTGCAATGAAACGGGTTTGTGTTATTAATCGAGTTGGTCATAGGGAAAGGATGGGTACAGTACCAGGCCGAGTAGAGCATCGACACAAGCAAATCGACTACGTCATCATCCAAGGTGAGCTCATTTGCTACCTTGACTCCCAGACCTAACTCCTGATATCTCCAGATGCACTGCTCATTGTCGCAGACCACAGGCTTGACACCGCTTCCTGCACGTAGCACCCAGTGAGTACGCTAAACCTGCCTATTGTAACGCGATTGCCTACTACTCACCCTCAAGTTTCGTATCGCAGATCAGGCAGTAGGAGGTGCAGTTTCGCATGCGGCTCAGCATGTAAGTCATCGCCCAAGCCAGGAAGTTATGTTTGGCCTCTGTCAAAGAATTGTGAGAAGAGGGCCCTTATCTAAATCGCAAGCTCTAAGAATGGCTGCGCACCATCGGTAGAAATAAGCTCGTTGATGTCTATGGCGCCTCCCTGGGCGTTCAGTAACTTGACAGCCTCGGCCTGCACGGAAATGCATCAATTCCCAAAACAATCAAAGAATAGATGGGACGGCCTACAATATTGTTGCCAGTGAATTCTAGAGCGTTGGCAGCAGCAAGTTGGTCGAATCCCTGCTTGACTAGGTCCTCTATGTCTTTCGTGCGATGCACCATCTACACACCAAGTAAGCACTCATGTTTACGAGTCACTAGCACAACGAGCGTCTTGTTTTACCTTGGTTCTCTCGTTCTTCTCCGTGGCCGACGGCAGAGAGATTCCCATGTGACGTTTTGGCCAGTTGTCCTGCATCACGCATAGCGTGTGAGCGGTGCCCCACGCGCGTATGGACAAAAGAATTGTACCTTCATGAACTTTTGAGCAATCTGCGTCAATTGGAATTCAAGAGCGAAGCGAGGATTCTTTTGCTGCTTGACATCAACCTTTGGGACCTATAAGGGCAACCAGCACAAGAATGTGAGCGACGAACGCCCGAGATCAGCCAGGGAGAAGAGATATTTGCTGTACGTTATCGTTCTCAAGGTAGCCCTCTCCGAAGGTAATGGCGACAGTGATGGGCTCCTCTCGATCGACTCCCATAGCTTCAGCGGCCGTCTCCTCAAAGAAGTGAGCATCCACGAATAGGCGCACGACTCCAAGATCACGCCAGAGCTGCATTTGGTGTACTAGTAAGACAGAGTAGGGGATGGAGGCTCCACAACGGAGGTTGTGAATTAGGATACGCACGCTGACGCAATCGCTACCGAATATAATTTGAAGCTGCTTGACGTGCTTCTCCAGCAAGGTCTCCTCCTGAATGCGAGAATGATCAGACACGAGAAGATGCATTCATCGGTGGCACGGTATCGTACTGATGGTACGTCCCAGTCGTACTCATCATCCTCGTAATCACTGTCCTCATCTTCGTCGTCATCGTCAGCAGGCTGAAGTAGTATGGACAGTGAGCAGGCTAGTAAATAGTACGGGCGGTGCAAAGTAAAACATTCTCACGTACCACCATAGCACTTTCCGTTCTCCAATTGCGGCCCAGAGCCTGGGAGAGCGCTAGCTTGGATTTACGGAGTCCACCAGTGTCCTTCTCCTTTCCCTTATCGAGGGCCTGGTTCCTAGGCGATGCCTCGGTTTCGGCGGAACCGCCATCGACAGGCACTTCGGCGCTCTTGCGCACCACCTGGGATGCCCTTATGGCTGTGCGGAACTGCGACTTATTGAGCGAACGATCGAAACCTGCGGAGTAGAGTCATGAGCAACACAAGCGAGGATGTGTTGCAGAAGGACCCGTACGGGCGGTGATAAAGTTGATGATATCGGCGAGGGCAGCACTTTCGCTGCTAGCGTAATCGTTAACTTGATCGATGAGTCTCTGCACAGGATCGAGGAAATCATCAGCCCCGCTTTCCTTGTTTCGAGAGTGAAGCGCAAGTACCTCTACTTTGCCTTCATCAACATGGCCTGATACATCTTCCAGCATGGTGACTGGGCTGGTGTCCTCGCCCAAGTAAACCGAAAGATTGACGGTGCCATTCTCAGCGTTGGAGAGCTGCAGACTGACCATCCGGCTACCGTGATCATACTTGATTCCTGAAGAGGACACGCAGTGATTTAATCAACAGGTATAGCAGTGTCACGGAATCGTACTTTTGACACACGATGAAGGATTATTCGCGTGTAGGCTCTGAAGCTCCTTCACAACGACCTCTATCGTCAGCTCGCTACGCTGTATCGGTCGTCTGCGCTTAGGTTCGTCCTTGATCTATCAAAGGTATGATAGAAAGGACGTTTAGCTTGGTCGCCTTAATTAGAGACTTCTGGATGCATACCTCGACCTTCTTCTTGGTCTCTTCGTCCGTCTTGGGTACACTTTGTGATGCCCGGAGGTAGGCATTTACAAGGGCCATGTCATCACCTTCTTCGCCATCTATCTCTTTCTTCTCTTCTTCTTCTTCTTCTTCTTTCTTTGCTTTGTGTGGGTCCACAGCAGGCGTGGGAGGCTGGGCAGGCGTAGATGGAGCATCACTATCATCTTCACTGTGTGATAGCGACGACCCACTGTGTGATAGCGACGAGGTTGACGAACTAAGCTTAGTGTTGGCGTTTCTTTTATTTTCCTCGTCCTGCATTGCGTCAGTTAGCTCGTTACACATAAGCAAGCCGAAATAACACAAGCCATGGCAGTATAATACCTCGGGACGCGAAAAAGTGATAACGAGGCGAATGTCGCCTCTTACCACGTCCTTGCTTTTGCCTGGGCGCTTGTTGAGTTGGTACCAAGCATCGTCATTGTTCTTTCCCTTGAGCACATTGGCCGGGAAGTTAACAATGCCCATGAAGTCCTGATTGATCAAACGAACGAAGGACGGTCAGCTTGCAAGGAATGCAGTATGCACGAAACAAGGGGACATGCGTACATCGCGCCATAGGCGATCTTTGTCCCACATGACGATCTGAAGAGACTCAGTCGAGTCACGGCTCGCATTACTGTGCGCGTCACAACCAGGGGAACTGTGGTTAACAGCAATCTCCTTACATTCACTTTGGTTTGAAAGTGACGAGGATGCCACGCACAAACTGAACGTCTCCATCCATGCTGGATTCAGTGTCCTGGGGATATGGCGTGTCTGCCGTTTCTCCTTGCCATAGGTCAGCACGCAGTACGGATCCGCATAGCCTGCACACAAAAGGAATGAATATTACTGTTATATTTAAATAAACAAATAAAATAGAAACATTTAACTTGTCTTTCTTTTTATTATGTGACATTTAACTTTCTATTTAGGGCACACGATGTTTGAAAAATTGAGACATAATTTAAAAATAATTTTCGAATTTATTTTTATTTATATTTAAATAAATAAAAAAATAAGTACTCACCATTTCTATCCTTGGGAGCCAGATTTCGAGCTTCGAGAACTGTCAACAGTTGAGAGAGATGGGATAAAGGAAACAGTTAGTGAATAGGAAGTGTAAATCAATATATGTCTACCTTGCACCACGAGTGTCCCGTCGGAAGGCGTTGCCGGTGACGAGACCTTGCGTTTCCACATCTCTATCTCCCTTGGCAAATGGATTAAATTTGAATCAAATATCACAGATTGATCACAAGTCGGCGTCTGACGCGAGAAGAGAAAATAAAATAATAATTGTACTCTGTAATGAAATTGGTTACCGAGGCAAGAGGCGAAATCAAGAAAGGTGAAATTCAACTTTGATTTATGAATGGTTGAGAATTATGTCGACTTGTGGTGATATTTACTGATTTAGGATTGGTCGTGTACAATCTTGAAATTTCAAATGCAGGAAAGAGAGTCGTGGTTTTTGCCCTTTTGAAGACCGCACATGCAGATTGGTCGTTGCAACATTCTCTGCATATGTGCACAGCATGAGCCAGACCAGCCCGAGCTCTGCGAGTGGAGGCGATGCAACACACGTACGGCAGGGAATTCGATATTTACATGCAGGTGCCTTGTTCCCAAGGTTCCGCAAGAGGCCGGCTTCGAAGTGGTTCTCTGCTGCTTCCTCTTCTTGCTTAGCCATTCCTTGTAGAAGGGAGAGATGAGGATTGATCTTGTCGCCGTGAGGTGGCCTATATGGTCCAGCTCGCCGGTATGCACCTGTAACGCTACCACCGTTGGCCTCTTTCCAGTCAAGTTCACAACTCCTCCTTGTGTCCTGCACTCCGCTGTCCGTACTGCTCTCGTCGCGTGAGCATGTAGCAGTGGTTACAACTGCTCCACCAGCTGGTAGTGCCGGTAGTCGCCCTTGAGCGAATCAAACTAGGTACCAATGTTCGTACACGTGTGGAGACCATTCTGCAGTCCAGGCGCGTTGCGGAGATGACCGCCGACACGGCTCGACTGAAAGTGAGAGGTCGGTGATGATCACGGCACGGCAATCGGAGGTGGGGTCGTGCATTCAACAATGGGTCGGCGTCATCCACTTACACGCGTGATACCCGCCACTTTGGAAACATGTCAGGACCCCAAATCCGAGGCCCTTTGCAGGTAACGGCCAGCAGGGCAACATACATGCCCACACACAGACCCACCGGACAAGCTAGATCCAGACACGCCGCTGCGCGCGCCCCAGTGGAGAGGCATCAACGTGGCGGGAAAGTCGGTGACTGGCGGTGGCACTGAGGCACAAGAGCCTGTCGCTGGGCGTCTTCCCACCGCCCACTCTCCTCTTGCTAAACAAGACCCCTAGAGGAGAACCATCCCTCGAGTGTGGCAGAGTACCTCATAGACCCGCTCGTCGTCACGCCGCCACACCACACCTCCCTTGCAGCTCGTTCTGCATCTCCACTCTATCTCGATAGCTTGACTCTATCTCTCTTCTTCTTGGCCGTCCTGAAGAGGACGACAACACCATCAGCCTGCCTGTCGCTTTGGTTCTTCCCCTCGTCCAGGTGGCACCCTAGAAGAGGCATCATCGAGACCTGCGTCTCCTCGGCCTTCCTTTACGCGTGAAGAGGGCGACAGCGTTGAGCCCGCAAGCTGCACAACAACAACGTCAGACCTCTGACCTCGTTCCCAACAAGACACAACCTCGACCTTCAAAGAGGGTCTGGCCCTAGCCTACCTTGGTGGCCCTTGTCCACGTTCTGGTGTGCACCTGGCCCACGCGCCCGATACGTGACACCACGTGCGTGAGCTCAAAAGTGCATCAAAAAAGAGCGAAGAAAGATTCGTTACAAGAGCGAAAACGACCGAACCTAGCATCTCCAGCACGACACGTCCCGAGCTTCGTCTCGATGCTGTGGCGAGTTCTGTTCCAGCGATTGAACAAGACCCCCTCTCGCCCACCGCCACCGGCCTTCTGGAGCACCAAGACCGGACGAGTCAGCGAACGCCGAGGGTCGGTCACTTCTTGGTCCAAGCAAGACGAGCAGCGGGAGGTGGAGGGCAACCAGGACCTGATGAAGGCCCGGTTCCTCGCCGCCATCCACATAGTCTTCTTCGTTGGCAGCCTCCCGTATCTTGCCGTGCATCAACTGCTGCCGCCATCGGTCACCGAGTTAAGCACTGCAACTGCGGATCAACTGCCTGCTAATGACTACGTACAAGATCTGGCGTTGCGGTGGGCCGCAGTTTCGTTCTATCCCTGCAACCTGCTCCTCCTCTACATGACCAAGAACACACGTGTCTCGGCCGGACTGTTCCTGTTCTACACTCAAGTGGTCTTGCTCTGGCTTTGCGAGCAGGGTCATCCGCACCAGTCCCTGTGCGTTGTACTATTCTCAGGTTAGGTTCTCCTCTCCGTGCACATCTGGTGATCATAGGACTTACCGAGTGTGTTCGACCAGCAGTGGCCAGCATTCACATCGTGGGCAAGTCTCTCAGTCTTTTCATGCTGATCTTCATCATGGCGGAAGTGTGCTTGCTAGAACTTCGCGCCATGAGTCTCGAATCGGTCTGCACACAGATGGTAGCGAGCCCGCATGCCTCGGTGACCCGACTCTCAATCGTCCTGTGTACGATCCTCACCTCACTCATGCACGAGCACTTCCACGGCGATGCGGCTCTGCGGCTCCAGAAGTGCATGGACCAACAGATGAAGTTCTTCGCCCTTATAAGTCACGGTTCGTGCCATTGTCATGAGCGCATGGGTATACGTGAGACCTGACATGCTTCCTTATCACACAGACCTGCGAGCACCACTCCAGAGCATTAACTACGTGGCGTCAGACCTACTCAAGAAGGAGCTGTCTTCTGGTACCTGTTTTGCTGAATTGGTCATTCGTAGGGAACATTTCGCTAAGCTTGCTCGTGTCGTGCTTCAAGATGTGATGGCAGTTGTTGACGTCGTTCAGGAGTCATCTGAACACGTCCTCGGGCTTCTGAATAACCTGCTCGAACTCTCGCGTATTCAGCTTGGGTCGCTCGACCTGCGCGAGCATAGGTTCAATCTGGCCAGCGAACTAGACAAGCTTCTACGACGATCGCGAGTGGTAGCGGCGAAGAAGAGTATCGAGCTACAATCCAACATTGCTCTGCCTCACTCGCTCCGCACGGGCGATCCCATCCGCTTCCGCCAGGTGATGGATAACCTCATATCGAATGCCATGAAGTTCACGCGTGAAGGCGGCTTCGTCGAAGTGCGAGTGCATGAACTGCCCAATGACCCGAATAGGGTACGCTCATCTCTCAGTCCCTCAGTTGTGTCGAGTTGGGTGTTCAAGCAGTTCGCGTTCTGCAGGTTCACGTTGAGGTCGTCGACAGCGGCGTCGGCATTGAGTCTGAAATCGCGGCAGGTCTCTTCAAGGTACCATTCCTCACCTGCTCTTCTTTCAAAGTGAGTCTCATCGGTCTTACACCCAACCGCTTGGAACAGTGCTTTGCTCAAGCAGACTCGGAGCTCGACAATTCGCACGGCTTCGGGCTTGGCCTGGCGATATGTAAGAAGATATGTCAGGTGCGCACTCAAGAATCTGTTCTGTTTCAGGGCATGCACTTACCTTGCCGCGCTTACACCAGGCCATGGATGGCAACATTCACGTGGAGAGTGAGCCGCAGAAGGGAAGCAGGTTCTGGTTCGAAGTGCGGCTTCCGGTATGCCAAGCGGAAGAGAGCGATTACGACGCCGGTAGTTCTGGCGACGAGCAAGGCGAGGATCGGGAGCCTGTGCCCGATCTGGGCTCCTCATCGACGACCGTGCCGACCGTCGGCCAGCTCCGAGGCAAGAGAGTGCTGATGATCGAGGACTCCAAGCTGATACAGATGGTAATGAGCAGAATGCTCAATCAGCTTGATTGCCAAGTGCAGACTGCATGGAACGGAACCGACGGGCTGGAAAAGCTGGCGAGTACCGATAAAGAGTGTACGGACGAGGACCAGCCGTTCGACGCTATCCTCTGCGACCTCCACATGCCGGGGATCGATGGCTACCATACCGCGCAGGCCATCCGTAACTGGGAGGAAAGGCGCAGCGTGTCGTCGCACCAGAAGGATGGAGAGGAAGCGCAAACGCGATGCCCTAGCAAGAGGATACCTATCATTGGAATGAGCGCGTCGATGCTCAGTAAGGAGCATGAGAGATGCCTGGAGAGCGGAATGGACGACTTCCTACTCAAGCCGCCGCGCCTTGAGCAGCTGCGAACTTGTCTCGAACGATGGACCGCCAGCACTGACAGAGACGATGACGCGGACTCAGAGGGCACGCGACGCACGAGCTGTAGGTCGCGCACCAGGGCCAAGGCGGAGGAGGGCCAGCTCGCCACGTCCTCCTCTGCACCTCTTGTAATATAGAATGTCATGAAGTGTACAGATCGCTTGTAAATAACAAAATACCTTAAATGTAGATACACGCGCACCATTGATCTTGGGTGATGTGGCACGACATATCAAAGCCGAAGATAGAACCACTTGATGGACTAGAGTTTGAGTGGCACTTTGACAGCAGCACCTGGTGAGCCCGAAGATCGGTCGATCTGCTAGACCTGCCACACATCGCGGGATCTGTGTCACCACAACATTAACATGGCGTAAATGTGGATAACTTGCGAAAGAAAGGTCACCGAAGAACACTCATGGTAGTACGGTGGGAAGCGTACCCTACCACTCCTTTGCAGTGCTTGGTGTGCATCACCATAACTGGTTTGCAACGGATCGCCGGAAGGAGAACGAATGGAACGCACGTGTCACGGTCCGCATACATGCCACTCCTGCGAGGAAGAGGGGCAAGGTTGAGGGAAAGCCAGGGAATGATGCGGGCACTGGTCTGTAGGTGTCTCGATGCCTGCAGGGTTGATGTTAAGCACAGAACGCTAGCGATGCACATAGCTCACGACGGCATCGCATCGGCCACGCGAGCCGGCAATGTCGGCTCCACAGGCAGATAGGATGTCGTTGTTGTTCCTGCGAGGAAGTGAAAGTCACCATGATGTACGAATCGTCATCAACGACCACAACTACGCCTCCGCCATCAGACACCGAGGATGACGAGGCGATGATACCACCACATAGGAGGCCGGAGAATCGGTTCGGCAAGGAGGAAGGAAAGAGCGACGACAACGAGGAGGAGGAGGAACATGCCTACGACGGCCGATACGGTCAATGGGGAACGGATGAAGTCATCGGGTCTCGCAGGAGCGTATTCCTCGACCGCTTCGTCTCGGTATCTCCTCCGAGACTGCGCTTCAACATCGGCGACGAACATCACCGCTACAGCAGCGGCAGCGGTGATGCTCACGTCTACGTAGACAAAGACGAGGACCTCGCACCACCACCATCAGGGCGCAACTTCAGCCAATGCTGCATTGAAGAGCAGCAGCAGGACGAGCATGCTCGTCCTCTTCAACAGGTTCGCTTGCGTCGTGTGTACCAGCGCGATCCTGAGGAGCAGTCTCTGGCAACCTGCAGCACACCTGCCAAGGGGAAGGACGAGATCGTGAGAAGGAAGAAGAAGAAGAAGAAGACCAAGAGCCCTCCATCACCCTCTACACGAGACATGTCGAAGGAGAAGAAGAGGAAGAAGAAGGACAAGGAGAGGGAAAGGACGCATACCACTACCACTGCGAGTCGTCCCGCCAGCCTGCCAGAGACCATTCCTGCGCCGCCGCCCAGCGGCGGCGCTGCGGGCTGCAGGGGACGGCAGGCCAGCCCCGACCCCTACCGACCACGTTCGGCCGACTCCATCGCCCTCCGCGCCCAGAGACGCAGATCAATCGCCGTCATCGTCAGTGCTTCGAAATCAGAATCTGCAGAGGCGCCATCTACCACTACTACTGGCGGTCGTGCGTGGGTACGACAACCTCCTTCCCCTCTTCTCCGGCTACTTGAGAGTATTTAAATCTCATGGTTAATTTGTATTTGGCGAAATTTCTGATCATTTCAAATTTTCAAATTTCGTTCACGTTTAATTTCAACTCTTCCGAAATTGTTATTGTAATACCTAAATTTTGCACAAACTGACCTTTTTGCTTGTTTTGTTATCAAGAGACGCGAAGCACCAGATGAACATAATGGAGCTTGGGAGCGACAGGAATCGGAAGGAAAGAGCAGGTCTGACTGGTCGTTTTCGTTGCGAGGCAAGTTGCTACGCATGCCGCACACGAGGTCAACTGATGATCTGGGCGGTCAGAGGCTGAGCAACAAGATCGGAGAGCGAATGCGACACAAGAGGGAAGAGAACGAAAGCGACAATGGCCTGGAAGGTGAGAACGTCCAAGCAGAGGCAAAGGCGCACAGTTGGACGGGACCAGAGAAGGCAAAGAAGGAAACACGACCGAATAAGGTTGAGAGGAAGAAGAAGAGGCACACAACGAGCTCGTCCTGGAGAGCGACGGAGACGACGCTTGATCTTAGCGAAAACGATCTCACAAGCACCACCAGTGATGGCACGGCAAGCAGCGGCGAGCACGATCGCACTATCAGGAATGGAACCGACAAACGACGGCGTCGACGGTCAGCCCTTTTCGAATCGCTTTCCACTTCATTCTCCCTCTTGCGATCATCTCCACGCTCAGCACTCACTCCGCTTCGTACAGCCACGAGCCCATCCAGCGCCACTCCTGAGGCATCCCCATCGTCTTCCATTGCTACTACGTACCAACCTTCCATAGTACCGCATTCACCCGAGTCCGAGTCCGAGTCCGAGCCCGAGCCTCCTCTGCGCTGCCCTCCATCCTTGCTTCAAAAGCTAGCGAAGACCTCGTTCCTCTCTCCGCCTTCTTCTCCTTCTTCCCGTCGTTCGACTATGAACTCGTTGCCACATGTCTCAGAATGGCTTCGCATCACTCTCGAAGAGCGAGATCAGGTTGTTGGTTCTGGCGATGCTCGTCTTTATTGCCTTCTTCGAGAACTTAGGTTAGTGAAGTACTGGAGTGGCTTCCAGCAAGAGGATATCTTGCTTGAGGACGTGAGTATAATGAAGGAGAAGGTACCAAACTGCATCATATGCGTGTGATTGTGATGTGTGCTCACATACGCGTGTAGGAGCTCATCCGTGACTTTCTCTTCACCAAGTATCACGCTCGACGTTTGATGAAGGTCTTCCAACAGAACGAATGTCCATTGCCTGAGCTGATGTCTCTTCACCCTCTGACGTTCCTTGAAGCTGCTAGCGTATCGGCCAACTCTAGCCACACTGCAGATGTCAACACAGAAGAAAACCAAAGGCATGAACGAAGAAAGAGTGCAGCGTACCTGAAGTTCACCTTGAATGACGGACACACGCAGACGTCGGGCGAGTACGATGAGTTGAAGAGCAGAAGGACGGACAGCAACTTAGTGAGGAAGGAAAGCGGCAATTCGCAAAAGATGACGAAGAATAGCGACGAGCTTGAGAAGAAGAAGCTTGCAAAGAGGAACCCTAAATCAAAGAAGAAGGAGAAGAAGAAGAAGAAGAAGAAGTCAAAGAAGCAATCCGAAGAGAAGAGCCAAGCGAAGAAGACGAATCGTTCGATGCGCAAAGATGCCGGAGATAGTTCATCCCATGGCTTCGCGTTGCACCCAAGTCGACACGACGTTGAAGAGGCAAGACTCCATGAACTCGTACGAAAGCACAGAGAGCTCTCTATCGAAGATCTCGAATGGAACGAGCAAACGGGCATCGTCTCGAGCGGAATGTTCGGTCGGGTCTACCGAGGCAAATGGAGAGGGGTTGACTGTGCCATCAAGGAGCTCAAGTTTGTCCCGCTTGATGGTACGTCAGTCGAGTAGGCTCCTTTGATGACGCTGATGACCATCTGCAGAAGAACAAAAGTCAATGGTGATTCGAGAGTTCCGGAGAGAGGCAGCCCTCATGCAAGCACTGGGTCACCACCCGAATTGCAGTACGTCACCCCGACTTTGCTCACATCACCAGCGTATTCATCTCTCGGACGGGCAGTCTGCTTTTTCGGAGCGGTGACGAAGGGATCAAAGTTGTGCCTTGTGTCCGAATGGGCAACGAACGGAAGCGTGTACGACCTGTTGATTAAGAAGGTTAGCATTCCGTTCTTCAGCTTCACAAGAGATGAATAACGCCACATGTATACATGCAGAAGGCCCAACTTTCTCTGGAGATCATCGTCAAGATCGCTAGAGATGCGGCATGCGGCATTCTTCACTTGCACTCTGAGAATGTACGCCTCCGATCAGTTGAGTGATGCGTGAGAAGACTAATCAGGTTTGTGCCATACGATGAGTAGGTCATTCACCGTGATATCGCATCGAGAAACGTTCTAGTTGGGGAGAACTTCACTGGCAAGGTAGGAGACCTCGGCCTTTCCCGTATGGTCTCTGGAGTGACGGAATCGCTCAACTACACGAGCAGTAGTGTCGGTACGTGCCTTCTCGTGCGTGAATCCCAACTGGATCAGGGTTGCCTCTAAGCTGTGGAGCGCAGGCGCGGTCAAGTGGAGCAGTCCGGAGAGCATCCACTCAGGCATCTACAGCGAGAAGACGGATGCCTATTCCTTCGGGGTACACTTAGTGACCAAGCGTGAGTAATACATCGGTGTTCATAGCGTTTGACGGAAAGGTCTGATTCCAGGTATTTCTCTGGGAGATGTGGACACGTAAGCAGCCCTGGGATGCATTACCTCCGCTCCAAGCAGCCCTTCTGGTGCGCCATCATGTTAGCAATGTACATTCGAGTACTGCATTCAGCAAACTTACCTCACTTGCATGGGATGTGATGTGTTCAGATTGCATCAGGAAGAAAGCTGGCTATCCCTTCTGACTGTCCACCAGCACTGGCCGCGATCATCCAACGCTGCCTGGCCACGGATCCTGAAGAAAGACCTAACTTTAGCGTCATTCTCCACGAGCTTGACACGCTGCTGAACCGAATCAGAGCGTCCGCAGATTCGCCTCCAGTTGTCGCCCCGACCGTAACCAGTGCTCCGCCGCCTGCCGACAGTCAGAAACAAATGGACACAGAACAGTCACAACTTCCGTTAACGACTCAAGATCGAGCGAGCCACTGGCGCAGACGTATGGAGGAGGAGTGTAGGCGACAGATGAACGACAGCGAATCCAGCAGCGACGACGATGAGGATGATAAGAGCAAGGAGAGCAGTAGCGTAGATGTCAAGGAGGGCCAGCCAGTGCAAGAGGAGCAGAAGATGACGGTTCAGTACAGTCTGCCGAACGTACTCATCGGTGCACGTGGGTGAGGAGGAGCAAGCGAATGGGTCATCACCATCGCACAAGAGTGGTTACATTCGAGTTTGTGAAGTATGTACAAACCTGAGCTCTCGTCTGTGGTTGATCATGGGGCACAGAGCATGGCAACGAGAATGATGTGATAGATGAAGCTGGCCGATTGAAGTAGCATCACGTCAGCCGAGAAGTACCGCGAGAAGACAACGCTCCGTGGGGCGAAGGTAAAGTGGAGCACGCTTCGGGCCACTGTGTCCATCATGTACGATACGACCACTAGGATTGGAAACAACAACAAGCACGACGCCACCTATTCATGAAAACATGTGTCTGATCAGACACTGCACAGCACGTTGAAGAAGGAGCACACGTACTCCTGCAGCATACTTGAAGCGGAAGGTGGATGAGAAGAAAGTGTAGGCGACAAGGAGGCACGCCAGATGAGGCAGTAGGAACGCGATGTCCGTAGTGCCAAAGAGAAGCGCCCACCACATTATGTTCACCACCACCGTGCACAGTGGATAGTCACGACCATCGGTAAGCTTGCCAGCGTCTCCTGCACAGAGAGGAAGCGGTTCAGACAGCAGGATCGCGGAGACGACGTAGAAGATCAATGTAAGATCACAATGAAGGGAATCGTACGATCAATTGTGTCAGCCTTCGCTTTGGCAGTGCTGGAGAGGAGCATGAAGACCGTGCTCGTTAGCGCACCAGAGTGTCGCCCATTGAAGAAGGCAGAGAAAAAGAGGAAGACACGCGCGGCCGTCTTCCACCGCGCTCCTGCTCCCTGTATCACGTGCACACATTTCCATGAGTGAGTGTGGTCAGCAGCAATGTCTCACCTTCATGAATGTCTGTCCGAATGTACGATCACATCATGAATGTATTGCACACGATACAGACATTCATGAACATGCACACACGATCCAACAGCTGCCCACCCGTGCCTGAAAGACTGCAGAGACAGCACGACCGCCGACCGGCGTGCTCATGTAGTAGAGAAGAGCGATGAGCGCGGCCAACACGACGAAATCGATCCACCAGCTCGACACGAACAGCGAGAACAGCGGACTCCTCTCCAAGATGGACGCCAGCGTCACGAAGGGCTGGTGCTGGTGCTGATGAAGGTACTGAGGAACGTGATGAATGTGGTTCGGATGATGATGATCATCATGATGATCGTGCTGATGATGCTGACCACCATGCGCGTCTGCTGTGGCCGCCGGGTTCATGACGGCCCCGAGCTGGTTGAAGATGAGCGGGACGAGCACGAGAGCGGAGGTCTGCCACGCCTGCTTGGCCGAGCAGAGCTGCAGCGACGACGGCAGCGGCGGCTGCTGCGACGCAGCCGGCGAGGGTCGCGAGAACCGGGAACGGAAGGTTCCTGCCGGCGCCGCCAACCCTCCGCCGGACGGCTGGCGGTCTGCCGCAGCGCCGGCCGCCGCATGTACTGGGGTGGTGGTGGGGGAGAGCGCTACAGCTGGAGATGAAGGTGATCGCAAAAATCGAGATGCTGAAGATGATCGAGATGAAGCCAATGTGGGAGATCGAGAGGCGCCCTTGAGCGCGGCTGCGAAGTTGAAGGAGGACGAGGAAGAGGAGGACGCGGGTCTTGTCCGTGTGGCGGACGAAGAAGGGGTAGAGGCCATCTTCACCTCAGTGGGTGTGTGGGTATGTGTGTTGGGATGGGAGTGAGAGACGAAGGCTGGACACCCAGAAGAACGCAACTACTTCCCAGAGGTCTGAAGATGAAGATGAAGAACAAGATGAAGAAAAAAAAAACCTTTAGTTAGGTGGGCAGGTCGAAAAACAAGTTAGGTTGTATGAAGTGGAGGGAGGGAATACGAGCACAAGAGCCACTGAGATTTCGTGGTAGTCTCTTCTCAGCGTGTGGAACAACCAGCACGGTTGCGTGGGCAAGCTTGAACTGGACGAAGAAGAGGATGAAGAGGAGGACGTTTGGTGTCGATGGCGATGTACAAATAGGAATTATATTAATACGCTCTGGTTGTACAGACAGGTGAGAGGAGGCGACAAGGCAAAGCAAAGCAAATAGGAGATAAAAGGCGTCGATGAGGATACGTATCCGTATGTGCATCAACTTTGGTCGCTCTCTATCTAGAAGAAGAGGAAGAAGGAGAAGAGGTAGGCGAAGAGCGATGAGGGCCTGAGAGAGGAGGCAGGCGACGTGTAGTAGAAGGAAAGCACGTCGCCGGTGCTGCCGCCAACCAGTTGACCGGTGGCCGCATTGAATGTGGATCCAGGCGAAAGGAAGACCTTGTTGCCCATCGCAGCTCCAGAGAAGCGGAACTTAGGAGTGGCCATCAACCCCACGGCCCAGGTGTTCGAGGCGATGTGGTAGTAGTCGACCCTCAGCGACTCAGTCTGGTTGACCAATTGCCAGTTCGTGTTGAACACCTGGTTAGAGACGCCACCGGCAAAGACGACGAAGTCCTGCGCAGCGATGACGGACAGGTAGCCTGAGGGAGAATGACGATCAGAGCTAGATCGCGGATGAAAGCCGAGTTTTCCTCATGGGTTATTGTACCTCGTGCCTCAGAGAGTTCAGCCGTGGTGTGCTCTCCAGTCTTCCAGTTGAAGATATCAACTCGCGAGGAGAAGGTCGCCTCAATGCTGCCGTTTCTGTTCAAAAAAGGCAAAGTGGGCAAGATCAGCGAATCGACCACGCGAGCGATGAATGCAGGAATCGTACACAGTGACGAAATCAGACACTCCACCACCGAAGAAGATGTAATCGCCCAGAGAGGCGGCACCCAGGTAGCTGCGAGTCTGGGAAAGCCTGTAGGATTTCGAGTCGATCTAGTGAAGGAAGCGTTTTCGTTAGTTCGTGTGCATGCTTTGGGGTAACAGAAGAGTCGTGACGTACAGTTAAGTTGGAATAAATGACATCAACAGTGTCGTACATCGATCCCCCCACACGGTACATACCGCCGCCGAACCAGGCCGCTCCGTTACCAGTGTTCGCCGCGGCCAGCGCGCTGCGGGCCACGCTGAGCTGTTTCGAGGTCACAGAGTCGTTGGATGCCGAGTCCACAATGACAATGTCTAATTGATCATTCAATCAGAGTGAGAAGTTTGGTTAGCTCCACCTCCACTCGACTCTTAACACTGGGTGCGCACTATCGATGACGCTTGAGTAGGTCATGTAGTTGGTGCCTGCAGTGGCGTTGCCCTGGAATCCAGTCAACTCACCACCGGCCCAGGTAAGATAGCGATCGTTCACGACGGCGCCGGCAAAGTCGCGGACGTTGTTGGGCAGGCCAGACGAGACGAGGTCGAAGTTGCGGAAGTAAGCCGTCAGGCCATTACCCGGCTCCAGCGTGGTGCAGTTCGGAAGGAAGGAGATGACCGAGCTCGAAGTGTAGTTGTAAAGAGGAGTCACATCCGCCATCAGTAGCGTATACACCCTGCACACGTAAGAAATGTATCCATCAGAAATCATTAGCCGTTGGTAAGGCATGTGCATGCATAACATATATAAATAGAACAAAAATTTAAAATAACCAAATATTAAATAAAATGACGGATTCGCTCGTGTGTTGGCCCGACGGAGTTGAGTAACCATTGAATAAATCAGCCAATCCCTGCACTCCAAAGTGCCGGGCGACCTGATGCTGGTTGGTTGGCATTGGCCATGGTCCGTCTGGCAACATCCGAAGCTCGGAGACGAGGAACGCGAGAGAAGGAGAGGAAAGGAAACACACAGAAGAGTGCGGGGGGGGGGTGTACTTGTCGGAAGTAGAGGTTTTGAGAGGCACGTTCTGGCCCATGAAGCGGCGCGAGGCAGCGGCGCCGACCGTGCCCAACTTGGTCGTGGTGAAGCCCGAGTCGGTCTCGGTGAAGTAGTTGACGACATTCGTAGCCGAAATTCCCCTACACAAAACAAAACAAGTCCGCAGCATCTATCAGAGATCTTTTGAAGTCGAAGACGTGTACATGTACAGCCTCGACCTCCTATCCCAGTTTATCACCAACAACAACGACGGAGGAGGGGAAGGGAGGGAGTACCTTCGGTAGCCGCCGATAACGCCAAACTTGTTTTGGCAGAAGGTAAGCACACCAAAGCCGTCTCCGTTGGTGCTGGGTACGGTCTTGATCTGTGGGCTGTTGATAATGACGAGGCCGGCTTCAGTAGGGGAGGACAGGAGAGTGAGGCCCAGCAGGACGACGAGCGCGTAGAGCACTAAAACGAAGCGAGGCTTGTGGTGCGCCATCGTGGGAGTGTATGCGCAGGTAAGAGTTGGTTTGGACAGACAAGGCCGTTGCCGTTGTTTATGGCGGTGTGTCCTGTGCTTCCAGGCGCGGAGCTTATACCGCCACAGGATACCAATCAACGGCACGCGGTGGATACATTAATTAACACCAGAATTCAAAAAATTTGGTAAAGATCGCAAGGCATCCGCGCTGCAGAAATACGTTTGGAATGTGTTCATGGCCAAAACGATCGGTATAATCCTTGTGGTGAAGGGCAGCGCTGCCGCGACTTCCAGGCCCTGCAGGCGCAGCCAGCTGATGAGGCGGGACCTGAAGCCAGTACATCTCATCATTGTATCCTGACATGTCTGTCCAAGGCGGTTCAAAGTGAGTGCATTCTTCATCTGAATCCACCCCGCGCACGAAGCTCCAATGGGACCAACCGTGAGAGAATTCAACTGATCATATGACAGTTGCAGCTCCCCCTAGAATTACAGCACGAGGATAGGGTTACGGCAAAGGCGACGCAGATGCAGCCGGGCCGCCACCCGTATTGAGCAGCTCATCAGCAAATTGATCATCGGGCACCTCCTTCCTTCGGCACTTGCCCACCAACGGCGCTAACTTGACGGCAAGCTGATGCTTGCACTGCGCCACAGTAAAAACAAGTTGCATAAGTCGCCATCCACTCGAAAAGAGGAGAGGGTGCATAGGGCACCATGAACGGGGTCTCGCGGGGATCGCCTTTCAGTACATTGAAAGTGAAGTTGGAGCACGAGCAGAAGTGCCCGAAGCAGATACACTTGGTGTTGTACTTGCCCGCCTTCTTTGTCTGGCTCGCCACCTGTGGACACGCGAATGTACCATCATGCCGGTCAGTGCCCTAACAAAGGTGATATGGCTGCGATGTACCTGAAAGAAGGTGCGGCCAGAAGGAACGGCCACCACTTGTACCACCCGGTTGCGGTCTATGATGTCGAGCGCGGCGAACACCAATGCATCGAACAAGAAGTACAGACTACAAATATATTATTGTTTCAAGTGATTATTTATACAATTTAATTGAAAAATGTACTATTAAATGTATTCAAATAAATATTAAATAAAAATATTAAAAGTGGCAATCGTACGCAAGGAGAAGATCATCTGTGACTGAGAAAAAAAGTGAGCATTTGGAGTAGGGACCAAGATGCAGGAAAAATCGTACATCGACCGGCAGACTTGATCTTAGCAAAAAGCTCCTCGGCCACCACTTCCAAACTTGCCACCGACGCCATAGTCAGTCTATGTTTTCTGGCCTTGGCTGTTTTCTTGCTTGCGCTTGGGCCCCAAATGTTTTTAATCCTTTGGCGGGTTTCCCGGAATTAATATTTGAAATTCTTGGTGATGACGTGGCGTACTCTCTTAAGGTTCACGAATGCGCCAAGAAAATGACAAGCATTTTTATTCACACACGCGTGTAAAAGAGCCGGCTTACACAGCACAAATAGATGTTCCCAGCCTGGATGGAGCTCACTATGGCTTTCTTTGTCGCTGAGCAAGAAGCAGAGCAGCATTGCGCCCAGCGATGACAGAGGCTTCCATTGCGGCAGCCACGCTCTCGATGGAATTGAGATATAGAATGGAGCCCGAGGCTGACTCGTCCAGCACCACCTGAGGGACAAGTGATTGATCAATCGATTAAGAACGTAGCAGATCTTTTTCAAAAGTAAGGTAGAGGCCAAGCTGCAGTACCGGTTGATATTGGCTCACTGGACTAAGATCAGGGAATGTGTAGGGCCAGTGCTGTACATGATAGGTGACCATATCAAGAAACATGCTATCCAACTTAGATGCGGTGAGGTTGACGTTCGTGAACATCTTGAAGATGACATTGCCATCCGATCCCTTCCCATACATATTCCCAGTGAGAGCTGATCTGGGCCACATAAGGCGAGAGTCAAGTACCAAAGCCTCAGTGGCAATAGAATTGAAAGGAGCTGTTGAGTTATCTGTTGTTAGCACATAGGCAGGAGCTTGGCTAGACGGCGGAAGGTTGAGGTAGGCTGGATTTATCGCCTTAGCAACCACGTAAATCACAAACCTGTGCAGGTATGGAACGTCAGAAAGGAGAGGAAGCCAACTAACAGCTAACTGGGTATGACGCACGTCATACCAAAACGAATACTTGCGTGGAGTAATGGGCGGAAGGCTTATGTTTACGAAGTTGACTGAAGAAAACTCAATGGGGGCAGCCAGGACAACTTCATCAAAAGTTTGCGAAAAAGGTTGGATAGCGCCATTCTTTGTCATCGATTCGCGGGATGGAGCAGTTGTTATGCTATATTCTAGATGCAACACGGTTAAACTTTACGTTCTTCAGCATGAAGGTGTGGGAAGGTACGATTCCCAGTTCGAGATACAGTGACTACTTCAGAATTGAGCACTACTTGAGCGTTAGCTTTGCTCAGAAGCTTCTCGACGAGTAGCGAATTGCCTGTACAAGGACCTTAGAAATAGTGCGTTCTAGCTATGTGTGCGTACCTCCCGCTACAGTGTAGGATGTTGTGAAGGCCGACAGCAGCACTACCATTCCGGCGAAAGCTGTATGGAATATGGTGATGAGTCTTGGGCCATGAAGCAGAAGAGTGGACGAGCGCACAGTTGATGCGAAGACCTTGATCGTAAATCACCCGGGAGATAGGGATCCAATTTCGCCATACTAAGTCATAATCAATCCCATATTTTCTTACTAGATCCGTACAGGAGAGGCTTGTCCACTCTACCTACATGAGTCAGATGTCATATCACACATTTTGGGAGTTCAAGTACATACGATCGAGGCCGCCATAGCGAGTGAACTCGTTAATGGAACGAAAAGCCTTGCTCTCAATTCCTCCTGTCCCCCGCTCGACATAGTTCAGCCACAAGTTGGCCCGCAGCCATTCCATCAGGCCGAGAAGCTCAGTCTCTCCAATCCAATCTGACGCAACGTCGTAAAGCCGCGTGCCATCCCATATGTTCACTCGACCTGACCGTTCACGCAAAGTGAATGATGAAACTACAAACACATGCTCCGCACCGCACCAGCACCGTACCGTTGCCCGAGTAGCTGGTGTTGTCAAATTGCATGTTAAGCTCCGCAGCTAGCTGCACCATGTACGGATTCACCACCGACCAGGCATCCCCACCCACTGTTTCATGCGCACCGTGATGCATAAGCATGAGCAATATACGGAAGTTATGAGTTTGAGCACCTTCAACAGTGACCCCGTCCAGCACAATGTGCTTGAGTCGTCCGCCAATGTAGTCATTTCGCTCAAAGACAGTTATATTCGCCTCTGGCAGATCAGGAAATCAATTGGCAACTAAGGTGGTGACGCAGGAAGCATGTGGACGCATACGTGGTCGCCATTTGCTGAGATAATAGGCTGTGGAGGCTCCACCTATCCCTGCTCCTACCACTGCTACTCTCTGCCCTGCAGCCTGCGCACCACCGGTAAAGTTGTTATCTTCGATGAACTGTGATTTATTTATATCTCAAAAAATTAACCACTTTATTACAAATAAAAAGCATGGCTCTTATTTTAGAGTTATTTTCTTTTCTCGGTTAAAGAAACATATATCCTGTGGTTGCTTTCTGGCGAAGGGAAAAAGAGCGTGCCTGATAAAAGCAACCACAGAGCAAAGAGAAGAGGAGGACCACACAAAGCACTTGCGACTCGCTGGACATGAAGGTGTTGTGCTGCAGCTGGTGTTAGCTGTGCTGGTGTGCTCTGTATGTTCAGCCTTCGGACTCGAAATTTCCCGACGTCTCCAGGTAACGTTTTCAAAATGTTGAAATGATTTACAAAAAAACAAGTTGACTTAGGCGCCAAACCATCTGTACCGGAGACGCTTCCAAGATGGCGAGCGCAGGAAGGCAACAAAGGCCAGCATGAGTATGAAGAAGATGATCACCAGAATGTTAGTCTCGATCTTTTTCTTTCGGACTGTTGGTTTGGGCTTCTCGGCGAGGACAAGAAGATACTTCACCTGTTACACAGATGCATTCAGCTCTCTTTCACACCAAGAGAAGAGGTTTTCGGAATCCGCACCCGCACATGATGATTACTTTTAGAGAGTAAATACTGCTCTGGCATAGTCTCTCCTGGTCGTTGTCGCTTACCGTGTGACACGTATTCTGGATCGTTGGCAACCTGCAGTGATGTTAGGACTGAGCGTCATCTGGAAGTGGTGTAGCACGTGATACCTCACATCCTGCAATCAAGCCCACCCTTCGGCCAAGAATGCTCTTTTCCCACGAGGGCGATGACGTCCAGAAAGTCATGCAGACCGAGGCATCAGTCGAAAAATAGATCCCTACAGTTTGAAGTCAATGGAAGAGCAAGCACCACTCCACTGAAGAAGAGACACGTACCCTCACCGAAGAGGCCTTCTTTTTTGGCATACTTGGTGTCAAGCCCATTCCACAAGATGGAATGAAAGTTTTCAAGGGCAGATGCATGATACCTGATGGGCGCGTTAGATGATCAATAACAAGATCAGAGAAGAAGCGCGTACCCAACTACTGTGCCATGCTGCTCTGCCACTTCCCTGTATTGCCTTAAAGTTTCAAATGCAAGGGCTGCTGCAATCCATAAAGTAGGTAAGAACACGAACTAACACAGCGATACTTAGTAGGCGAGGTACCTCTTCCAGAAGCAGGAGAAAGTGAAGGAGAGAGTGGAGGAGAGTCACTATATACAACTTCGAATATGTGTTCGGGCAAGGATCCAGCACGGGATGCACTTGCAGTTTCGGTGAGGAAGGACGTCTTGGCGTTAAACTAAAGCAGAGGGTGAGTGTCAGATGAATCTTATTGCGACAGAGCGTTAGTCATACCTCATCTACTGTTATTTTCTTGAGCCTGAATGCTGGCGGATGAAAGAGCCAGTCCAAGAATCGCAGGGCCTTCAGTGGCAGCTTGCTTACAGCCTCTGTACACGAGCACATTCACACATACACACGGTGAGCCCGCTCGATCTCGATCGAAGCTACTGCAGTGCTGGTGGAGTGTACCAGCATTGGCGGTGAGCACATCTACTGAGGGGAGAATCCTGAATATATCTACCTGCAGTGTCCCGTACAAACAAGCATCGAACTAAGGCACTGCCCCATACGATGTACGGCGAAGAAGGAACATGTAGCTTTACGTACAAGTTGATCAAAGTCCTTCTCCTTGCCGCCTGTCCCGGACTCAGTCTGGAAGAAGGGAGGGAAGGGCATGCAGATCGTCGCCCGTCTGTAGCTTTGCACGGCCGTGTAGCAGAGGCTCAACAGAAGATCGCACCCGAGAGCACTGCATCACCAAAAAACACATATAAGTCATCCAGAAACAGGACCTACATGTATTCGTGTAGAGCGAATTTCATCAATCTGTGATGTAGCGGGGCAGGCATCGAGTAGTACTTGGATGCAAGTTGGCTGTTCACCCGCATGGCCAGCTCCTCCCGTTCCAGCGCCTCGGGCTCGTGCCCTCCAAGAGGGGTAGATGGTACCACCTCTGCGCTCATGATAAAGGTGCCGTCGTGATAAAGAAGATGGGGATTATTCGAATTTAAAAAAAAAAGATTGACGTGCTGACGTGGATTTTTGTCGACTTGCTTGGCGCTACGCATCTCTGAAGACTCACGTCGTGGTAAGGATTAACAATGGCGACGAGCCTGGAGGACCTGCGGAAAGAGACACGAAAGTTGGAGAGCCTACTCGATGTCAAGCTGGTGTCCTACTCCAAGTTTGGCGCCAATTTGGCACATTCGACGTTGTTGCGGGAGGAAGAGGCGAGCATTAATGCCGGTCCATGGTCTGAGGACGTATCCAATTCCATGGCCCTCGAAATTGAGTCTCTTCTTCTCTTGGTAACTTTTCTCTCAAAGACGTGACGTGTTGTTGGACCATCTTTCTTGTTTAAGGAATTAATTTGTTGCTCTCCCGTGCATCATTGATGATGCACAGTTAGCAGAGATTAATGACAAAATGTCTCGATGCGAGTCGAGCGCAGCTACGCCTCACATCTTGCAACACCACCGAGGCAAGTTGCATGACTTTCAGCTCGACTACAAGAAGACCCGAGTACGCAACTGAGTCTTCCCTACGCACATGTGCACCGTGTGACGCTAATGCGTGTGGGACGCGATGTACCTGTAGGCGAGCATCATGCAAACGCGAGAGCACGCTGATCTGTTGCTCTCTGTAAGGGAGGACATAAGGTGCGCTGCTAATGCATTCCCTGTAGGATCTGAGCATGCTGGTCGATCTTGACACTAAGAGTGGTTCGCGCGCAGCGAGTTCAAGAAGAACACGGGCGTCAACGGGCGAACAGAAAGCCTGCTGCGTGAACGGAGTACAATTCATGGCATTGAAGATATAGCTGATAAGTTGATTGCGTATGCACATCTCAATTGTTGCTGTTGTATTCTCTTGCTTACATTCAATGTCAATCGATGACAGTCAAGCTCAGGAATCCAGGGATCAGTTAGCTGGGCAGAGATCAATGTTGCAGAATGCCATCGGGACGCTGAGTGCCATGCAAGGTTGGTATGCTGCTTGTTCTACGGCGTGCTGAATATTGACAGTTGAACTGTGATGCAGGCACATTGCCCAGTATCAACACAATCATGAGCAATATCAAGAAGAAGAAGTACAAGGATATGGTGATCCTGGGCTCCTTCATCGGTCTCTGCACCTGCTTCCTCTTATTCTACTGGTTGCGCAGCTGAGCTAGTCGATGATTTCCTCCGATGGCGTTTTGTGAGGGTAAGAGCCACTCCCCTGATAGATATACACCAGCGAGCGGCGGGTGGAGACAGATACCATGTACATATACTCGGGGAGGACTGTTCCATGAGTCGGCACTTGTACTTGGGCTCTTCAGCAACTTTTCTATGATGATCAAAATAGATTCCACAATTACTGTGATGTATCCAAGGTCCGCATGCACCGGCAATGCTGGCGGAGGAAGAGGAATTGTGTTGTGCTTTCGATCGTTCACAGACAGCCGTGGATCTATCTGCCAGCGACGCCCATAAGAAAGCACGATGACGACTACAAGTTGGTAAAACGTTTTGGACTTTCCAATAGCAGTTGAAAGGGAACACATCTGCCTGCACGTTGCATCAGGCCTTCTTGTAGGGATAGGTGTAGTTGTAGAGGTTTCGCACACCATGCTCGACTTCCATCATCGCCGTGTCAAGATATCGGCAGAGACCGGCGTAGGCCAGACCGGCACCAAAGAACCACACAAAGTGGAGGAACCCAACGGGCGAGGCCGGCTGCGTGAACAGATACGAAACGAAGAGCACCACTGCTCCTGGAATGTGAAGGCACAGGGCGATCACCAGCAATCGACGCTTGTGTTTGATCTGAGCGCCCACAGCGTCTGCCTCCGCCGGCGTGCCTCCGGTGCTGCTGCCCGTTTCGGGTGGTCGCAGCGGTCGAATGTAGAGGCCGATCAGGAAGTAGGGCACAGCTGACAGGAACTCGAGAAGCGCAACGAGCCAGCCTGGGAACAGCTCATCGAGGTAAAAGTGAAAGGGTAGCTGCCACGGCAGCATCAGCTGCGACAGCGCGCAGTAGACCTTCAGCAGCGCGAACAGCACGGACACTACGAAGAAGGCATTCTGTGTAGAACGTGACGTCGAAAGGGTAAGCAAGATTGTCTCCTGAGCAAGGCGCACCCATCTGTGGCCAGGAGGAGGACAACAGTACCCGGAAGAAGCTATCCTGCTGTGCATTCTGCCGCTCCATCGATTGAATCAATTCCTGCTGCTCTGTGTGTGTGTGGTTGAAAAATCGTGTCACAATAATGAGATTCAGGATGGCATAGTGCTGTGCTGAATCAAAGGGGTGCGCACCATCCTCATCAAGGGGCTCATCAAATTGTTCTTCCATTTTCGTTCTTCTGCGAAGCGTGTTGATTAGACTGCCGACGGCCGAAGAAGGACGGGATCCTCCTGCCGAAGCCGTCGTTGTGTGGTCATTTGCTGCCGAGGACGGAAAGGCGTCCAAGGGCAGTCCTGGTGGGGCGTCTACTTCCTCCAACATATGTGCGTGTGTGGTCCTCTAAGACTAAGGCGGTGTAAATGTGGCCAAGACCGTTGCTCTTGTCTTACGTGTGTACGGCGCAGAGTCCTCCAGCGCTGAAGCCGAGTTCTGTGCTGAAGAATTGGAAGGAATTACACTGAATTCTGCTTTGCTGACGTGGCACACCTCCTTAAGATTTCGACATCTGGGGTTGACACACAAGACCACTCTCGCTCCTCAGTCTCTGTTCTCGAGCTTGATCAAAGTGTTCTTCCACAACCAATATAACATGCAGGTGGTAGCACCTTTCATGGTGTGAAATCAAGTCTCCATATCATGTGCCATGATCATATAAGTGATGTTAACTCTTCTCTTACGATGGAAAGTCGTACAAAGAGAAGCGGGATCAGGCAAGAATGGGCACTCCGTGCAGCATCTCACGGACAGAGTCGATTATCTGAGCCGTACGCAGAATTTGAAATCGGGCCTCGTCCCAGTCGTACTCTCGCACGGCATTCGTGATGGTTGGCATCAGCTCGCCTGATGCTCTGTGCAGCAAGACAGTGAGAAACACGGAGCACCAAAAGAAGAAACGAGAGGCCGGTACGAATCGCTCAGGGCCGGTGCGAATACGATGTGTCGTAGTAGAGCTCGACCGAGTGTGCCCCTAGGTATCCAAAAGGAAGTAAGTGAAGTGAAGCTATATTAATGAATTTATGTAGCGCCGTACCTTGCCTCGATGAATCCTCTCTCGGCTCGCATGAGCTTGTCATTCACAATACGCAGAGCCTAAGCATATTGACGGTCAGAAGGCAGCTGTGTACTCGGTTTGGCGGACTAAGTACATACCAAAGGATTGCGGATGAGTCCTCCTCGGTTATCGTTGATGTACTGCATCACCTCGCTGGCTTCGGTCTTAAACTTCGCCACTGCTTCTTCGAGCACTGAAAACGGCGTATTGAGAGTTGTCGGGATGGTCTCCTTTATTTGATCGATGATGTTCCTGGTGCAAGCAGTGTCAATGATCCGTGCGTCCAAAAAACAGGAGAAGAGCAAGTACTGTAGCAGCGTGGCATAAGGAGCATAGTCAAAGGGAAGAATCTCCTCGCCAGCAAGGCGCATGAGTACTAGGCCCAGGATCTTGCCGAGAGTATTGTGATACTCGAAAGTGGGATCTACAAAGTGCTACATATGTGGATTGCACGCAGGTGATTAAGTAAGCGAGATTAAAGATTACAAAGGGCGCAGTAAATACCTCAACCCAATAGGGCGTATCGTAGACAGAGTGGTAGACTCCAATGAGCGGCTCTGTGTCGATGAACCGAAGATCCATAGAAGCAATGCCTATCTCCTGCAGGAAAGGCATGAAGTCCGATGTGGCTCCGAGTGGGCCGAGCTCTTGCTTATCCCACACTTGGCGCACTTTGCGGCCATCAGGCATCTGGACCTTGTCCAGAATCATACCTAGCATTGACTCAAGGTTCGGTGTGCCTATAAGCATATGTTAATGGGTATACTTCCCTTCATCTTATTCCAATTGTTGTCCGTACCTTTGGCTTGCAGCTTTGAGGTGCCCTTAACACCAAAGTCCACGTTTATATAGGTCACAGCTTGTGCATCAAGAATGCTGGCGTGCTTCTCGACAAACTCGACGCTGCCCAGTAGTCCGTACTCCTCTCCGTCCCAACTGCCAGTTGCTTCAGTAAAGAAGCATACGACTTCTTTCAGTGACAAGAATAAGTACCTGCAGAACATGATCGATCTTCTGGGCCTCCAGCCGCCTTGCATGCATATGTTGAGCACTCGTGCGATTTCAAGCATCGTTGCAGTTCCGGAATGCGGATCGCTTGCACCGAAACACCACGCGTCCCTGTGATTGCCTGAACCAAGCTTGTCACCTTCTCTGAAAGCAGCTCTGGAGCAAAGGCTAGCCTACCGATGATGACAAGACGATCGGGTTCCTCTTGGCCACGTATAGTGCCGAC
>CDEZ01022504.1:0-65873 GCA_000826365.1 Acanthamoeba royreba | reverse complement strand
GATGATGATGATGATGATGATGATGATGATGATGATGATGATGATGATGATGATGATGATGGTCTACATGGCCAACAGAACTGTTTCGTTGGTGTGTTCAACATGTTGGGCCTTATCGGACGGCTCACATGGTTCTCGCGTGCCTTGCCCCTCTACTACTGGTTCGATGGGAATGGGTCACAGTTCTCTACGCCGGGTGCTTGCTTGGAGTACATTTTTCGCATCTGAGAATGTATCCTGGCTTGGCTAAATACTTATCATTGACTTGCACCGCTTAGCTTCTACGGTCTGGACTTCTGGAACGATACGCCACTATGCTTCCAACTTCAAACAGCCTTCCGTTTCGCCTCCTACCTGGTCATCTTCATAGTGGTATGAGCTTAGTCTTGGTCAGAGTGACGGAAAGACCAAGATCACTCAATCAATCGATTCAATTTCAGGCTCTTGAGACCTTTCTCTCCTACGCGCTCGCTAAGAAGCCTCATCACGAGACTATTGGTACTGTGCTCGTCACATCGCGACCTCATTCTCCACTTTGCTAATCAATCAAATTTGTCACACAGGCGGTTCGGTCGAAGAGCACGCGGGTCATGACGAAGGTTATGGGTACAAACGTGCTGCTCTCTACTAAGTCAGGAATGAGCCGCTTGCACCTCTGGCAGATGATATGTTGCTGAGTGGAGTAGAGTGAGCGTTTCCCAGCGGTGGTGGCCACCAGGATGAATAGGACAGGAGGACGTCCTCCACTTTCACTTGGTGTTGTTCTTGGCCACTCCTTCTTGTGGTGGTTGTTGTTCTTCCTTGGCGGATGGGGAATCGTACTGACAGACTCGAGATATGTGGCCAAGTGGAACTTGAACGAGTACACCTCGGGCACCAACACTTCAGGCACGACCTGGTCCGCCAGCTTTGGCTCGGGCACCATGGACGCCTTCTTCCCCTTTGGTCTGGCCTACGGCGATGGGACCACCATCAACGCCGACGGAAGCGACTCAGCAGGCACCGCCCTTCGCATGCCAACGCGAGGCTACATCTACAGCACCCACATGCTCAGGTTCATCATCAACACTACAGGACAGAATAACATCACCATCTCCTTCGCCCTCAAGTCATCCACCAACGGCTTCGCCACGGCCGCCGGCACCGTCACCGTAGACCACCTCCTGGTCCAGTCCGGCTCGGTCACGAACTTGTCGGTGTACGGGTTGACGTGATGGACGGAGTCGCGGTTGAGGAAGGCGAGACGGTCGGTGTACGGGTTGACGTGATGGACGGAATCGCGGTTGAGGAAGGCGTGACGGTGTGGCTGGAAGACGGCGAGGGAGAACGTGAGATGCTCGGCGTGGTCGACACGCTGATCGAAGGAGAGGGAGAACGGGAGACGGACGGCGTGGAGGTCGGCGTGATCGTGGGAGTGCGGCTGACGGAGGATGACGGAGATGGCGTGCGAGAAGGAGACCTGCTCGGGGAGAGCGAGACGCTCGGCGTGGGGGGAAGACGACGGCGAGCGTGAGGGCGTGCGTGAGGGGGAAGGAGTCGAGGCGGAGATGATGACGTTGTCCAAAAGAGTCTCGCCCCCGTCTTTATCGCCGTAGAACTGAATCCACATGGTGGCGTTGGGAATGTTGTTGAGGTCGGGGTAGCTGCTCAGGTCCACGGCCCACGGCGAGGTCATCCAGTTGCCCCGTCTCGCCTTCCTCAACCGCGACTCCGTCCATCACGTCAACCCGTACACCGACCGTCTCGCCCTCACGTTCTCCAAGCATGACAGTCACGCCCTCACCGACTCGCACGCCATCTACTTCGCCGTCGTCCACGCCACGGTTTGTTTTAGCCAAGTGGAACTTTAACTCCTATACAATCGGAACCAACGCCTCAGGAACGACATTCCCTGCTGACACGGGGCCTGAGCTCAGGCACCTTGACCAGCTTCTTCCCCTCGACACTCGCCTTTACCTCTGGCACCACTGTCAGAGCCGATGGAAGCGACGCGGCCGGCGCCGCCTTGCGTATATCTTCACGAGACATGAACTCCACCACGAAGTGGCTCTTGTTGTCCGTGAACACGACGGGCTGCAGCGACTTGTACCTCTCCCTCATCTTCTATGCAACCAATACGGCAGACTCCAACATGGTCATCACCTACTCGGACAACCGCACGAGTATCCTGTTATGGACTGGGTTGACCTTCTGGGGGTACGCGCCCAGAACATTGGAATTGAACGGGTACGATCTAGACGACAAGCCCGCAGCCAAGCTCTGGCTTGAGTTCAGCGGAGCAAGGAACGCTCAGGGCACCACCAGCCTGGACAACGTCATCATCACCGGCCGGCGCATGCCCACTCCTTCGGCCTCTGCCACGTTGTCGTCTTCGCCAACAATCTCCATCACGCCATCACGCTCTGCCTCTGTCACGCCCACGCTCTCGATCTCACCGAGTCCTACTCCAACTACCTCAAGTTTGCCATCGCCTTCAGCCACGCCTAGCTCATCACGAAGCCCTACCTCTTCGCCGTCGGTGACACCCACTGTGTCTCCATCGAGAAGCGTCACAGCGTCGCCGTCAGTGACGCCCAGCGTCTCGCCGTCCCCATCTCCAACCGTCACTGCTTCGCCCTCCCTACTTCATTCCCATCCACTTCCCTGTCGCCTTTGATGACTCCAAGTGCCTCTGTGCCCTCCACTCCTTCCTCCACAACTTGGCCGACGGTCACGCCGTCCGCCCTGATGGCCGCCAACAACAGCAGCAACAACTGCTCCGTCCCTCCACTCAACCTGATGTCGGCCCAGGAGACGTCCATGGCAGATTCCTTCAAGCGAATGCTGTTCGCCGGCATAAGATCGGCGCCGCCGACGTCCGCCAACTCGCTCAAGCTAGCGTGCCGGGCGGCCCTGTGTGACCTCCTCTCCAACAACATCACCGTCGACATCAAGCGAGCCCAGCGCAAGAGGGACGCCATCGATCCAGCCACGGTGCGCACCAACTACCCTGTGAGCTCGATGTCATGTCCGGTGGTTAAGTCCTATTGGGAGCTCTACTTCGGGCCTGGCGAAGTGCTCGATGCCAGGGCGGCGTGGCGCACCAACAACGCGTCGGTGCTCACGTCGGCGACTCACTGGGAGCAGGCGGTGAGGGTAAAGTCAGGCACCAAGTACTACCTCATGGCTGCCTTTGTCGTCATCGTCGACGATGCAACCAACTGCCCTACCAACAGCCTGCCACCATACTATTCCTAGCCTTCCGCCCCATTAACTCCCTTCTCTCATCTACCATCTTCTCCATCTCCACCTCCGTCTTCATCCTCATTTGTCGATTGAGGAGTGCAGACTAAATGTCAGATATCCACATCCAACGTACACCTTGATCGTTGAGGAAGGACTGCTCCATGTGTGGAAGACAATTGTGATGAAGAAAGCTAGTACCTCTTCCGGATGGGAAGGCCATTTAGTCACTCATATCTGGAGCGCACGCCATGCCCTTGGCCATCAGGTTCCTTCGGTGTGTAGTCCTTGTCTTCTGGTTCAGGCAATCTTCATGATCAGAACAATTGGTTTCCGCAGCAACTGGGTCTCAATCTCTGCCACTGTCGATTTAATCCCGTGTGCGCTGTAAGACGAAGAGGGCAGACGAATGAAGTGGTCAGGGTTACTTCGCGTGTGGACAGGAGAGAGGATGAGATGGATCAAAAGATAGAGGTGGCTCACGTGCATGATATATAAGTTCAGTCGCTCGTGCACATTTGTAATATGAGGAATCAAAAACAGAGTTAAAATGCAGGGTACACACAGAGGAGGAACACCATAACCAGCTCAGGCTACCTCCTTCAATGGCGGTGGCTGTTGATGGATGGTGAAGTGCTGCTGAATCTGGGCCTGTTGCTCGTACGGTGAGGTAACGGTGTAGACAGGCGGAGGACGGTGCACGCCAGCGTGGTGATGCTGACTGCTCACCGCCGGCCGGTTGAGCCTCTGGTAGCCACGCATACGGAGTCGGTGGATAGCTCGTGCGAGTAGAAGGGAGGTAGCGGTGCAGCAGATGCATCCACCGATGCTACAACCGACAATGACCAGTATCATCGGCAGGGAGAGTGCTGCGGGTCAGAGAGAATCTGGTGGTTGGTCGGCAAGCTTCTCGGAGTTAAAATAGGAGACAAGAGAAACGTACAGCAGGAACTTGAGATGCATACTCCAAAGTAGTCACACGAACAGTCGTACTAAAGATGTAGCAAGCGTGTCTTGAGTCAGCTTGCACAGCGAGGAAAGAAAAAGGAGCGCGATCCACGCAGGGGAGTGAAGGATTGTACATTGCACATAAAGTTGTCAGAGCGACCAACGACGCATTCACAGAAGTCCTTGCTCTGTCTGTCCGGATACTTGATGAAGCACATGGATTGTGACTGTCTCACCGACACGGCATGTTCGTCGCCATTCTCCGTCGACCCTGAGTGAGCAGTGGTGGGGAAGGTCAAAGTCTGTGAGCTCATGCCACTCAGAGTGAAGCAGCTCAGGGCACGCACGTAAAGTGTAGATCGAAGTAGCGTTGTTAGTATTCCCTGAGTCAGTCGTACTGGCTGTTGGATCGCTGGTGAGCGGCGACAGAAGCAGAGAGAGGGTGAAGAATACAACAGCCAGGCTTTGCATGCTGTTCTTCACAAGAACGAACCTGGTGAAGGATCAGGATGGATTGAAAATGCCACCTCCCTTGTCTTCCAAGGCTGCGTCCACATGGAACGAAAAAGCTGATGAACAATGCCTGATTTTCACTGCTCTCCCTCCGATGGGAAAAAGCACCTCACGAATCAGATCTTACTTAATTTACGAAATTGAAACATTTGGCGAAACGCAAAAAATTCCTTTGTGAAATAGAACTTGTGATTTTATTTCACTTTTCCAAATCCTACTTTCCTTTTCCTTCTCATTCATTTCCTTTAGTTTCCTTTTAAAACAACATAAATGTTTTTCAGTCAAGTCTTTTTTTTTTCAAAGTTAAGGCCTTCCCCAGGCAATAGGTGGCCGTCACCTACAAAATCTTCAAACAAATCAGCTGAAACCAATAATGCAAGAAGCCGCAGGGTAACATTTTTGTTTTTTTTGTTTTTTTGTTTTTCTTCTCTTATATTTATATTATTTCTTTTCACTTAGGTGTATTTTTCTTTTTATTTAAATAATTATGACAAATATGTGAGTGCAGGTTGGGTGTGGGTGACCAGGTGATGGCAGAGGTGGGACGGCTGCTGACGCACCACCACAACGGGCTGGACTGGCCGGCGCTGCTCGGCTCCCTGCGCGAGCTGGCGTCATCGGCGACCGCGCGCGCCGCCGGCGGTACAGCAGAGGTGACGGCGGCCGCGGCGGGTCCGCTGGCGAGGTTCTTCGTCGAGGTCTTTGCGCTCTCGTCCAAGATGTCCCTCGTGCTCAACGATGATGGCCTGATTCAGCGCGTGGCGTCCCTCTTTGCGCGACATGCTGATCCGGTCACGCTGCGCATCCGTTCGGACGATGGCGGCGCGGAGCGCCTGTTGCTGGACTTCTCGGAGACGCTGACTGAGCTGGCGTCGATTACCTCGTTGCCCACGCTGTACGCCACGATTCTCCGGTGCGTGCAGATCACAAACGACTTCTTTGCGGGTCTGCATGCCGGCTCGGAGGAGCGTCTGCAAGCAGTGCTGCAGTACCTCTTGGACAAGCTCGATCAGAGCAAGGTAGCATAGCTTTGCTGGTTTGTTGAGGTTGGACTGATCTCCAAGATTCGTGTCGTCCAGGGCTATCAGATACTCGGAGAGTCCAAGCCCTACCTGAGCGGCCGCTTCGTCAACTCAGAAGAAAGAGGTGCTACTACGAAACCATGTCTAGAACTGAAATGATCTTGAGGCTTACCTCGGTCGACGCAGGGGTGTATTTGTATAACGGTTCATTCGGACACATGCAAGTGGGCATTCCTCCAGAAACCATCAAGACATTCATGAGCAAGGCAACTCCTGCTTCTTTCTCATCACGCTGAGTGAATTGCTATTAAGGTAGCTTTTATCGCTCATATCGCCCGTACACTGCTGCAGGGTAAGCCGGCGCCGCACATCTACGTGCTCCCACCTCGCCTCTTCGTTGGCGACGTCAACTTGAGCGAAGTGGAGTTCCCAATATTCTTTAACTTTTTCATTAAGAAGGCATTTCAGAATCCTGACTTGAGAGGTACGTGTTTTGTCGTCCATTCACTCTTAAGCGTGCAGGTGAATTCACTAATGACTCGCGTGCTTTCAGTTATCATGATCGGAACGGAGGCGCAGCTCCAGAGGGTCAGGATCTCCTTCCAAGAGTCCATATTTGGGCCTGAGGAGCATAACCTCTTCATGGTACGACGTAAGCGGAATCCATTTATAAGTCCGACTCACTAATGCTTCGTGCGCAGAATGAGGAGATAAGTAACACAAAGAAGGCCGAGGGCTACAAGGTTGATTTCAGCGCTGAGCGCAGCTTCCTTGCCTACACAGGTAACGTCTCGTTTCCAATGACTTTTCCAGCGGGAGTGACAACCTGATCGTCTCCTACTTATTGGGACCACAGATAGTAGCGGCAATCAGCCACCGCTGGACCACTTTGCTGTCTTTAAGAGTTTCAATGAGAAGGGCGAAGCCGAATTTGATCACAAATATGAAGGTGGGTTGGCTGTCCTATTCGACCGACTTGATCGCATCGTTTTACTGAATCTGTCTATCTACCATGTAGCGGAGGGTCAATCCAAGAGTGTGCGCCTCCGTGTGGTTCAGAGGAATCACTTGCTCCGAGTCTATGAGGTTGGCTCTCCTCTTTCACGCTTCCGTATCTTGTACTCATGAGGAACGATGCATACCAGGACGACGAATTCGGTGGCATGCTCGAAACCAACGTAACCGACAGAATCTGTGAGGATAAGAAGACCACCCACCCCAAACCTGCGGAAAGCGTGAGTGAAAAGCCATTTGAACCTCCCGTGTTTGGCGTGACCTTTATTGGCACTTCACACGGATTTGATGCAAAAGGTACCTTCAAGCACTTTCTTCCCTTTTGTCATTATGTAGGAGATTGAGAATCGTTCATTTCGTCAGGGCGTACGACGGGCTTCATTATATGGCTCAATGGCTATGGTGTGCTCGTAGACCCTCCCATCCAAACAATGGATTTCCTCCGTCGTCACGTATGTGCGCCTATCAACCTGCTGATCAAACATTCCATTAACTTCTAATCTCTTGTATTTAGGCGATTCCTCACCGGTTCGTGTCCAAAGTTATCCTAACGCACTGCCACAGTGATCACGACTCTGGCGTCATCCAGATGATCCTCGAAGGTGAGGGACTTCTTTTCTCTATTGCTTACGAGTGTCTCATACCAGACCGGGAGCAGGCGAAAAGATCGAGTTGTACACTACAAAGACTGTCAATGAAAGTTACAAGCGTAAGGTCAACGCCATCACCGGCCTTTCCGACGTGGGTGAGTACTATACCTTCAGGTACGCCTTGAGGTGGTGTATTTGGGAGATGCGGATAGTTAACGACCTCCAATTACAGACCAGTTTTGATCGGTGAGAAGGTAAATATCCATGGTGCCGAGTTCGAGTTTGACTATAGTTTCCACACGCTGCCTACCGTTCGCTTCAAACTTTCCTTCTTGGGGAAGAGCATCTCCTATTCAGCTGATACCTATTACAATCCTCAGGTCTGACATTCCTAACCGTTTTTACTCAGTACTCTGACAATGTTGCACTGCCTGGCAGGCCTTAGCAAGTCTTGTAACAAAAGGAATCATCAATTATCAGCGTGAGATCTCTCTCCGCATGTTCCTGTTCGATGCTGACATGATCATCCATGAATCCGGCGTGCCGCCCATTCATACCGCGATATCAGGTACCTTTTTTGTCCTTCCACGTTCGTAGATAGATTGGGCAAATGCTGACTCCACTATCCACTTTAGACCTCAATAACCTGCCGGAGAGCATCAAGAAGAAACTCTACATTGTCCACTGCTCAGGCATTCCTGAATATGTCGAGACGGAGACAAACGAAGGAAATAAGTTACGAGTCAAGGTTACTCACCTGAAGCGCCCTCATACCGAGGAAACGGTAAGCGCACTGCTGGCGTACAATCCTAGGCTGTCAGGAACTCACTCTGCTCCGTTTTGATTAGGTTGAACTGGCCGTCTCCAAGTATCAAGAAGGTTACTCACGTGCGGCTCTGCTGTTTAAGATGTTCTGCGACGTTTGGTACTTCCGCAATCTTAGTCCTTCCTGTGTAGCCCGGTTGTTCTCTGCCTGCTCCGAGGAGTCGCGTCAGCCTAGCGAAGTGATTGTCCAGTACGCTCTCGCCACACAGTTCTTCACTCATTCCAGAGTTCTTCCGTTAATACAGTTTGATTCTTTCCTTAGGCAAGGTGAGGTCTCGGCGAACTTTTATTTGGTAGTTGCTGGTGTTGTTGACGTGTACCATGAGGTGAGTCAGCTCCTGCTTCGCCCTAAGTAATTCGTTCTGTTATGCTAACCGCACTATTTTCTCCAGACTAAGGCGCAAGAGGAGCAACGCCTACCGATAAGGTCCCTTGGCCGCGGTCAATACTTCGGTGAGTCGGCATTGGGCGGCGAGCAGGCCAAGAGATCTGCTTCGGTCGTGGCCCGTACAGGCGTCACGCTGCTATCGCTCGATGGAGCCAAGTACCAAGCCAGTGCGCCTGTGTGCGCTTCTGAAGGGTTGATATTCATTCTCCCGTGCATGGAATCAGGTTCCGTGAAGCGCTGCAGGAATCTGAGCTGGCCTACGCGCGTGGTACACCTGTGGAAGTTGATCTCGAAAGAGTGCGCAAGTATCGCGACTTTGTGTGCAAATCCCTCTGTCGATCCTACCTATTCTCGAGCCTCTACGGGGAGCAGCTGGAGGCTATCGCTGCGGCCATTGAAGCTGTACATTTTTTGTTACCGTCATCACTTGTATCACCTGACCTTAAGTATTAATCGAGCACTTCACTCAGAAGGAGCTCGTCTACCACAAAGACGAGGTGATATTCAAGCAAGGAGACCTCAACACCTCGCTCTTTGTTGTGAAGGAAGGCTCTATACGACTCGAAAAGAGTAACCCCGGTATGTGGCTCTTCATGGCAGTGTTAAGACGAACTGAGCTCAGTTGTTTTTTCAATCCTTAAGACTCGGCTGGCGAATCAGTAGAATTTATGCGATTGGGCGTAGGTGATTCATTTGGTGAGATGTCCCTCATCACGGTACTCCAGCTTCCCACTTCATTCTACTAAGGAGGGCTCATGTCTTCCATCATCCATACTTGGCTCTACAGGGTCTGCCCCGCTCAGCCACAGCTGTCGCCTGTGAGAGGACGGTGCTTTTAGAGCTCAACAGAGGTAAGCATGCGTTAACCGAGTAGCGAGTCACCACACTCAACTCGATCGTGATACTGTGTCATTGCAGATCGTTTCCAGACACTCCTAGCGCAGTATCAAAACATTCGTTATCACGTCATGCACGTCGTTTCCGAGCGGCTTCAGGTACGGCAACTTGCTCTGACAGAGTAAAGCTTGCTCTTATGGTCAAGAGGAACTATCGCAGGAGTCACTCAAGTTTGATGAACACATACGTAGGAGGACTGGACCGCCACAATCCTAATACTCTCTATTAGTGTCCCTTCTAGTAGCTGTCCAATAATCAAATATATTTCTTTTGCAGTATTAGAGACATCATTGCATTGAGGAAGCCAGCAGAAAAAGTCAAGTGGAAGGAAGGCCTGTGGCCCAATGGAAAGGCGTCTGACTACGAATCAGGAGATTCTGGGTTCGACCCCCAGCAGGCCTGAATCTTTTGCACTTTTTTCGATGAGTGGAAAATAGACTGGATCTTTTTTCGAGCCGCTGGCCTTATTTTGGTAAACAACTTGTCTTAGTCTCATAGTTTATCCCCTCTTTGGTTGTGCTGTATACCTCGTTCTGCTTGCAATGGGGCCAGTAGAGAGAGCGTTGATCGTATTAACATTTGCTTCTCTTTTAGGCTTGTGGTGGTTTACCCTCCCCAATGTGGAAGACCTGCAACAACAATGGTAAACAACTCTTGTGCCTCACGCTCACCTACTCAACTTCCTTGCGCTCTCAGGGCGAGTCAAAACGAGAGCACTCTTAAAGCTCTCATAGAGAGAATGGAACAGAACGAACAGACTTTATTGGCTCGACTAGAGAAGTTAGAGGCAACTCTGAGTGCTAAAGCACCCACAGGAGAGGTCTTTGGATTGGACATCTACGACTACTGGGAGCGGCTGGCCATGGCATTTCAAAGGGAAGCAGAGAAGACAAAGCCTGTCACGGATAAAGTGAACGATCACCGCTATCAGGTTGGGTAATCTTGGTTCTGGAGCCTTCACATCTAACACACGAGTCTGTCACCACACACACAACAGTACATGTATGGCTTCATGACTCGCCATTTGCGTGGCCGGCCTGTGAAGATGCTTGAAATAGGGCTCGGCTGCGGTATGGGTTACGGTCCCGGAGCATCGATCCCAGTGTGGCGGAACTTCTTCGGAGACCAACTGCAGTTGGACTATCTGGAATTCAACGAGGGGTGTGCCCAGGAGTTCATCCCGAAGGTGCATCGGATGTGGGTTGGCGACCAGGCCGATCGGAACTTACTGCAGAAGATCGTGGCCGACAATGGCAATGAGCTCTACGGTATACCTACCTCTCTTGTCTCTCCTTCACTTGTACTGATCGTCCCTCTTCCCTGTCCGTAGATCTGATCGTCGATGATGGGGGTCATCGGATGAATCAACAGATCATATCGTGGCAGGAATTATGGAAGGCGCTGAAACCTGGTGGTGTGTACGTCATCGAAGATTTGCAGACTTCATACTTGGCGGCCTATGATGGAATCCCAGCATGGAAAAACACCACTATCGAGTACCTCAAGCATTCCATCGACGCCTTCTATCGGGATAGCCCGAAGGAGGGCTTCACGCAGGAACAAGGTCACTTATTTGAGATCCACTCAATGCATTGCTGGCACGAAACATGTGCTTTTGTTAAGAAGTGGTAAATTCCAGGAGGATCTTTTGTACGTGTGTCCCACAGCTTGGTAGCTTACTTCTTCTTGCCCCTACCTTTGCCCTTGGGTTTCTTGGTGTTTTTGTTGGCCGTCGTGTTCTGTTGTTGCTTTGGCTTGGCGGCGGGATTGTTGCTTTGACCGGGCCGGCGTTTGAGGTGGGCACGAATCTTGGCCTCTATCGTGCACTTCTCGCATCGACACTGGAAGAGGTAGAGCTTTTGCAGCTGTCGCTGTCTCTCCTCGAAAGGCGCTTCCTCGTTGATATAGGAAAAGCATAGCTCATCGCCCTGTACGAAGTGAACGCGAATGAGCTTCACAAGGCGAAACAGAAGCTCTGCAAGCTGTACCGGTTTGATGTCCTTGACAGCGATCACACGAATGAGATAAGAATTAAAGCAGCTGACCACAATTACGTTGGGAGCGCAGCTGTGATTCATGGAGTTGGCAAACACAAAGAGGCCGGAAGCCGCTGGACGGGTGAAAATTGAGGTTCAATGAGTAAGCGCGCTCCTCAACTTTGGTGAAGTGTCCTTACGAACCGCCAATTGTGAGATTCCGCATGATGGGACAGTCCAAAAACTGGTAGACTGATTCGAAGCGGAAGTCCTCTTCCTCACTCTTTTTGTCAGCCTGTTGGTTCTTCTTCTGGTGCTCGCCCTCTCCGATCTTGCTCTTACCCTTATCGCCCTCTTTCTCCTCTCCTTCCTTTCCGCTTTCATCTTCGTCGTCAAAAAGATGTCGGTTAATAGCCTCCAGCAGGGCTGGCTTATTCTCATCATCCGCCTCAGCCAAAAAGCTATGCAGGTCCGTTACTAGTAATGGGCCAAAGGCTTGTTAGTTCATGAAGTTTACATTGTTTGAACGTACCCGGGCAGATGGTCTGTGCATTCCTCATGATTGCGCCGTTGAGCAGACGGAAGTGTTCAATGTTGACAACTAGTAATAAAGAAGAATAAGTGTTTAAGGGCCAAAACGGAGTGGCGTCAACTTACCTGAGGCGAACTTCATTTTATCCACGTGGGACATATCCCTGAATATTTGTTGTTCTATGTAGTCCAGCGCCTGCTTGTCATGTTCGAACTTCTCTTCGTTAGATACGAAGTTAGCGAACGGAGCAAACGCCTTGTTGGAGAACAGGGATGGATTAGTCATTAAGGTAGAATCTACAAGCTGAGTTCAGACGAGAAAACTCACCATCCGGGGATCTTCACCGGTCGCCTGAACCCGCTGGACCACCATCCCAAAGATACGAGCAATCATCAGCGGGTTGGTACGCTCGCACGCACTGTGGTCAAGCAGTTAGACCATCACGATCAGCAGCACAAATCAAGGCGATTACTGACCTGGCCAGGGCTTCCAGCTTAAGCATGGGATGATCAGACGAAGGTTCAGACCCAACACAGAGCAATCGATGGTAGTGTGCCCAGGCGACCTGTAGGGGCAAGCTTGAGCAGCTGCTGTGTCATTTGGAACAGCATAAACGACCCACCTGGCGACAATCTTCAGAGCAGTAGTGCTCCTCTCCGCAATGCTCGCAATCTACTCCTTCAGGCACCCCTTCTGAGTAGATGGCTTTGTAGATAGCATCAGAAAGAGGGAATTTGTCCTTCGGGAGTACGCTCCGTAGGCAGTGTGCACAGCCTTCAATGTCGGCCGGGGGTAGCGCCTACGGAAATAGCCAAGTTAGCATGCACCTGCAGCACTATACTGTAATGAGCATACCTCCTCGCCTTCTGCGGCGGTATCCTCCTCCTCGTGAACAATCTTGTGGGATACAAGAGGAGCCTGACGACAAGGATTCATGTGAGATGGTAAAGTCTGCTATGCTCTGCTAGCGGGCTAAGATGTACCTCGATAAACACACTCTGTCCGGGTTTGTACTCCCGCTCCGCAAAGACCCCCTGTTGCGAAGTACAGCAACGTGCGTCGTTAGCCCCAACTACCCGCCATAACAACGAAGAAAGAAGATACCTTGCCCCGCTCGGCATCGATGTACCTGACTTCTACGCTGCCATCCTTCAAAAAGATTGGCTTGACGGACTCGTGATAGGATTCTGCGATCGCGACGAAGTACGAATGAGCGAGAATAGGCTGATGATGGTGGAGCTAGTGCACTCGTACTCGTGTAGGCGGCCTCAGCCTGAGCAAGACCTTCCATAAAGAGCTGGGTCTTGGGTGCCAGCGCCAGCGCCTGCGCGAATGAATTCCGAGCATCCCACGCCCGCCCCACTGCCAGTAGCGCCATCCCGTGATGAAAGTAACCCTGCACAGATCACACCATTTTCGCGAGTTAGCTGCGAATTGTTGCATTCTTATAAAATATAAGAACATATTTATATTCTGAAAATTGTGAGTAGTAGCCCTCAAGAACAAAAAAGATATTTATGAAAAATAAAAGTGAAATATGAAATAAATGAGTAAAAGACATTAAAAAAATACCTTAGCCCAGCGTGGGTCGTGTGAGACGGCGAAGCAGGCGTCGAGGAGGGCAGCCTCGGGTTGGTTCATCTTGAGGAGCACCACGCTTCGCCCGCCGAAGAGCGGCGCCGCGCCCGGGGTGGGCGGCGGCTGCTCATCCTCCGCATCGCCGACGCTACCGCCCTTGGGCCGCGGCAGGACGAGGGCCAGCGCCTCGGCATACAGTGCGAGTGCGTGACGGAGCGACTCTTCCGTTCCCTTCTCCGTCTCCGCCTCGGCCTCCGCCCGCAGCTGTTTCACTCCGCGTTTCGGCTTCTTGCTGCCACTGCCAGCTGCTGCGCCAGAGACACCCGAAGATGAGGTCGAAGATGGAGATGAAGACGGTGCGGCTCCCGCTGGACTGGGAGGCTGCTGAGTCGCGACATCGCCGACGGACGGTGCAGTCTCTTGTGGCTGTGCGGAGGCCTCCATTCTCACACAGGTCTTGTTCACAATCGAAGAGCAAGAGCGCTAGACGCAGCGAGGTGCGACGTACCTTGCCGGACCGGAGTTGACATATATTTGGGAAATCATTTCAAAACGATTTCGGAAACAATGCAGAACGGCTGTACGGTACCTAGAGGATTGCCTGCCGGGATGTCCTTGCAGTAACACGCGTAGTTGAAAGAGATCGACAAGATGCAGGCCACAACCCAGGCAGAACGCCAGATCGGGACACTTGACCGAAGCAGCCGTCGGGACGTGTGCAGTAGGTACCGGAATCGTGCCAGACCAACTGCCTGGTACCACCTCACCAGCCTGTCTCTGGCGTCGATAGCCTTCGGATCTCCTCCGTGCTGCATCTTTACGCTCACGCTTGGTCATGCCTCGTGGTCCTGTCGTAGTAGGCTTTTGAGCACCCTTGGTCTGGCCCTGCGCAGGTGTCTTCTTCGAAGTAGCAGCCGTCTTCTTGCGGGTCATGATAGGTTCCTTGTAGACTACTCCCACGATGCGTTGTGTGGGTGAGGGAAAATGAAAGTAAGTACCGATTGCCTTGTCGGAGTGCATCTTCAAGGCGGACCTCAGCTCTCCGATTAGGTAAAGTTGCCTGCGACTACACGTTCGTTGCCGCCAATACTTCAAATTCTCCATGTTGTGCACGTGCAGAGGAGGAAGAAGAAGAAAAGCAAAGAAAACACTGCGTGTTCGAAGATGGCAGGGCCAGGGATCAAGATGGACTTGGAGGAGGAAGAAGACAACTCGCCACAGCTGGACGAACCAACGCTGCCCCCAGGTTCCAGTGTCACAAAAAAAGAGGAGATCAGCCATCCGACAACGGTATGGCACAAGATTATTTATTATAATTCTGTTTATTTATTCTTATGTATTTTTGTGCCTTATTTTTTAATTTATTAAAATTACGGTTTTCTTTTCATTTTATATTCAAAGTCCTTCTTTTCCTTCAGGGTCCGCTGCGACGAGTAGAGTTCACAAGTGAGGAGGACCGGCTTCGATTCCTACTTGAGTTGGAGTTCGTGCAGACCCTCGCAAACCCCAACTACCTTCACTGTACACTGACTCTCCCTTCTTCTTCATCTTCTTCCTGATTGCATGATAGCCACGGTTGAGCTGACATTCTCACGCTTCCACTGAACACCGCAGGGCTCGCTACAAACCGATACTTCCAGGACAAGGCTTTTCTGAACTACCTCAAGTACCTGGAGTACTGGCGACAACCGCAGTACGCCAAGTTCCTTGTGTACGTTGTAACAAAGCAGGCGCCGATGCAGCTTCGTTTGTGGTCAGTGGTGTCGAGGATCACACTAACTTGAAGGCCTGTGATCCCTTACGCAGGTATCCTTATTGTCTTCACTTCCTGGAGCTCGTGCAGCACGAACAGTTCCAAACAGAGCTCCTCAATCCTAAGTTTGCTGAGTATATTCACTCCAACACGTTCTACCACTGGCGGGACTACAAGAAGAACAGGTACCGATCGAGTTGAAGCAGAGAGCGATGGGAGCTCACATGTTGTGCCAATGATGCAGATATCGCGACGCATATCTGGCAAAGCAGCAGAAGGCAGCGCAGCAGGCCGCTGCTTCTGGGCAGCCACCACCACTAGGTCCGCAAGGGCAGTAGACACCTATGCATTGACTGGATCGAACGAAGTGCAAGTGTACATCGAACAAAGCCATGTTTCAACAACGAAGAAGTGGCTATTCTGCAGGTGTCGTCCTCGGTCGCTTGGATGGCACTGGTCGCCCTTCATCCTGAGCCTCGGCTGGCGTGTCGTCGTCTGCATGAAGGCACAGCAATTCATTTTTCAGTTTAGCAACGTATTGTTTTCGTGCTCAACTCGGCAGTAAATTACCGTTACGACGAGATAAGTTGGAATGCAACACGAAAGGAGCATCGTCCTTTCCCTTTTCATCAAGCCCCGCCAGGAATGCTAGAGCAAAGGCAAAGGGTAAGACCCACGGTTCGCTACAGGCGATTTGAGGACCGGTGTTACACTTACCTTCAGCGTCCATCTGTTTTTCCGCTTGACGCTTTAGTTTCGCCTGCCTCGTTTCTGATGATCGTTCAGCCCGTTCCCTTTCCATGCGCTCTCGATACCTGATTAGCAGCGTCAATGTTAAATGGTCAGAAGGCATACCGTATTCACAAGGACCACTTGAGAGGAGATGTACGCACTCTTTGGTGCCCAAGATGAGTTGAGGATCGGGACCGTATTTACTGAGCTTTTGGTTAATCTTTCGTGCCATTTTCACGTCTTGAGCAGCGCCGCCTTCCACTATCAGTCGCTGAATTGCCGAGAGATTAGCGCGCAGCTCTCCATAGCCTGGAGCGTCACCGAAGCGGGATTCGATGTATCTACATATAAAGCATTCATTCTTGAGTCACGATATGAGAGAAACTCATTAAGACTATAGACTCGTACTTGTCGATGGATTGATTCAGTTCTTCTGCGGCTTTATAGAGTGCGCCGAGAGCGATCTGTGAGGGTGGGTACAGCAGCGGTGCATCCGTTGTGAGTACATCATTTACATAGTTCCGTGCCCTCCGTGTCAATTCATCCGCGTCGGACGGTGGTGTGGCTGATTCCTGTGCTCGTTTCTTAGGCAGAGCTCTCACTCAGCAATCGCACAGCATATATACCTTAAGATCGATGATAAAGCCGTGAAGAGGATTGTAAGGCAGATGCACAATCAGATCAAATCGGATGCCCTCCAAGAGCGGTATCTCCATGTCCATCACAAGCACCTGCGTGTTGTAAGCGAGCATGTATGTCTCGCAGTCTTAGTCCGTGGTCAAGAAGAAGGCCACGAGGAGTAATAGGTCACCTTATCAATATTCACAGCTGCAGCGATCCTGTCGGCCGGCAGCACCGCCTCCTCCACCTTGGCCGCCAGATAGATTGCAGCAAGCCTGTGCACCAATACCAGCACCACACAAGTTTTTAACGTGTGCCCAACCAAACCATTTAAATATTATTATATTTTACATTCTTAATTGTAAATTCGCATAAAAATATAATATTTGTAAACTATATATATATATATATGAATAAATAAAAATGGGTCGTACATGGTGGTGCGAGGGTCGTGCAGGGTGATCGGATTAGAGAGGAAGAAGCGCTTGAAGTAGACGGTGGCAGTAGCGAGGACCTTCTCGGGGACCTGGAATTGACCGAATTCGCGAATCTTGATTACAAAGTAGCGCTTGAGCAGGTCCTCCTCGGCCACCGACAACGTGCGCGCGCTAATGACCTTGGCGCGACGCTCCTCGATCGAATTGTCATTGTCGCCCGAGGCCATCTTGCGTGCCGCCTGACGATTAATGTCCTCGACGATGCTGGCGAAGGCGCGCTTGTTACATTCTTCCTTGCGCGCCTGCAGCTCCTCCTTTGTGAACAGCCAGTTCTTCCTGTGGGACGACTGCCCAAAGCTAATCATTATTTTGTGGATTTGTAGTAGAAAAAATGGATTATCGAAATTGGTTATGCCCATATAATTTCCCAAACCCAAAAATGTTTCGAAAAAATTTCGAACGGAACAAAATTTCTGGGCTATCACTGCGTTTGAGGCGAGCAAATGTACGTGTATTGATACGAACACAACGGCCAAAGACAACCCACCCATCTGGATGCAGAGTCTGTAGCACAAGTGCGATCTGCCCCTACCTAGAAGATGGAGATGACTACCACACTTCCATGGTTAAATAAATAACGAAGGCCACACGCCTAAGAATATAATTCACATAAGGCTACCTTATTGCCGTACATCCATACGTAAGGAGGGCTCCTTTAGGATTGAAATCCATTGAGAAGCATGAGAGTATGATTATCACTGGCCTTGAGTTCCTCCAGGAAGAGCTTGCCCTTCTCATGAAGGAGGAAGAAAGCGTGTCGCTCCCCATTAGTCGAATCGCGGCCATCCGATTCACCATCAGCACCCTCTTCGGCCTTTTCACTCCGTCCGTCGGTCTGCCGAGGAGAGACTTCTTTCGCCTTTCCTTGATCTGCAGCAAAGAGATGACACATTTGAGCGCGGCATGCGGAGGGCAGTTCATTGGTTCGAGACCGTACCTGTACCCTCATTTTGTTTCCGTAGTTCTTCCTCTTGTTCCTGTGCAGCAAGCCGCCGGATTCGCTCTTCTTCAGTCATCTCATCTTCCATTTGAGGCAGCATCACCGTTGATATCTCCTTGGAATTGATAGACGCCTCTTCATCTTGTACTTCCTCTTCCAGTCCCGAAGGTTTGGGAATGAAAGCGACGCCATCATCGCCGTCGATTTCCTGATCATTTTGGAAGAATGATCTGTACACCTGAAAGAGTTTGTATTGTCAGTCTTGCCGTAAAATTGAGAAATCTCTTTATGACGTACCGTGAGTTCATCCTGCAGGTCCTTGATCTTCTGCTGAGCACCTTCCAATTCACTCCACAACATTTGGCCTTGCATCCGCAGCGCCTCCTGTAAACCCTGCCGTAAGAAAGAATGTAGTACCCAGAGCAAGAATGAAAGTATTACCTTCTCGCTCTTAAGGCGAGCTATTTCTTCCTCAAGACGTGCCAGATTGCCGTCTTTTCGCATCTTCTCTTCCTCTTCCTTTTGCTTTAGCTCGGTTTCATTCTTAGAGATAAGCGCCATGATCTGTTGCTCCACGCTGTTGTTCGCCAAGGGTTCATCGGGATTCGATTCGAGCTCAATTTGATCATCATATCCTCCCTCCCTAAACACAGATCCACCACGACGATAGCCCGAGGCCACTGTCTGTCGTCGAATGGGTGCTCGTTCCTTGCGCTCTGCTGGCCGCCGATCTGCGCTTCGTGCCCGTTCAACCTGCTAGAAGGAAAATCCATCATATACAATGGTTAGTAACGCGTAAAGGAGAGTGAAGCCGAGAGCTTGATACGTCTGATGGTTGTGCTGAGGGAGACAGGCCAGCCAGATTGTACAGAAGCCCTAGAAAGCCTCCCTCCGAACTCGACTGCTGTCTGGTAGGAGGAGTGCGGGCTTGCTCTGTTTTATTTCTGAATATGATGTGAGTACAATCATCCATTTACGATGTTTAAGACGTACATATTGACTTTATGCGCGTTCCAGTAGTTCGGCAGCTCCAGGCCGCTGTCCCGCAGATCAAGATTGAACTGCACCTGTTTGATTTTCTCTAAAGCAAAAATGACCTGCTCGCAGGTGTCCGAATGTGGCCAAAAGGGGGACTGCACGACGATCAAATGACTGATCAGTCCCTCGTACAATCGTATCATGAAGAGTTAGAGTACTTGTTCCGTGAGATGCTCACGGCAAAGAGTCTCGTTCCACGCAAGAGTCCTCACCAATTCTCCCAGATTACCTTCGTTGAGCCCCTGAACAATCGTTGACGTGAGTATACGACAGACAGCCATATGCGTGATCAAGAAGTCTCACCATCACAATAAAAAGACGACCTCGCCCATTATTCGTGCGTGCTAGAAGCTTGATTTGACGGATCATCTGGTTCGCTTCGGGAAGACATTCATCCATGTGCTATAGGAGGAGGCAATCTGTGAGCCAAGCCCAGCATAACTCAGGATCCTCAAGCTGTAATCGTACCTGCACCCAATTCCAGTAGTTGGGTTTGCCGAAGAGGAACGGTTTCAGGCCGTGCGTGAAACACTGCTCCAGAACGTAGCACAGGCGCGCTACATGCGGGAACTGCACGGTTTTCACGGCCAGCTCAGCCTCTTTCTTGTGTGTCAGCACTTCCTGTAGTAGCCGAATCGGCAAAAGAAAGTGTTAGCAGCCATTCCTCTTTAAAAATTCCCCTTTAACTTTTCCTCTTAAGAAAAATACTCAAAATAATAATAATAATATTTATTCGTATTATCATAATATTCATGATTTAATACGAATTAAATAATATAAAACAAGAGTAATAACAGTAAATCGAGGTAAAGAAATTAAAAGTAAGAGCGTACCGCCAGCGCCTCATTTACCGCCACCACAAGGGCTGCACAGAAGAAGTTTAAAAGAAATCTGAGTCAGTGCAATTGAGATGTATTGGATGACAAAGGATTCATCTGCATGTAACCTTCCGCGGAGGGTTCCTCGGCGTTGAGCATCCTATCCGACGGATTTGTTGGCTTTCACTTCGGATTAAGGAAGGGAGCAAAAGAGATCCCACCGTGGAGATGGTGATGGGCGAAGTCGATCTTCTGATTGAGGTGAATTGGTACACGAGGAGGCTCACCAGAAATGTATGTCTCGGTCACACAGGAAGAGGCGGGAATCGAACCCGAAAAGTACATGGAATGTGTGGTATGGAAATGAAATTTCCGTTTGTCTTAAACGAATTTACGAAACGAGATGTTTGGTATTTGGCGCAGCACATCGTGCTAAGTTGTGCTGAGCAACTGGCAGGTGGCACCCCTTAGGGTGTGGTAGAGCCTCATTCATTCATTCACTCTTCTTTATCTCCTTTTTCTGCGGCCTGCTCGAGGACCCCCTTTGCATTTGCTGCCTTGTTGATTGGTTGTGGGCGGCCACTCATCAAGAAGCACGCTCGGGCCGAGATTTTTATTAAATCGATTTGGCGCTACACGGACACGCCTACAAGCCTCGATCCATCCCTTCTCATTTAGCGGTGTCGCGAGGACGCTCTTGATCAAACGCGGTTCGATACGCTCCATCCACAATTGCGCGCTCGCCCCTCATCACAACACCGGCACCTGTCATTTTTTTTGCCGCATTGGCCTTGGCATCTTGGGCACAAGTACAGGCACGCGTAATTGCTGAGGTTCCGTTCAACATTGGATCAACCGAGCAGGCTCTACACGAATCTTCAGCCATTCTGCTGCGCATTTACTCTGTTTTCTGCGATTCCATCATCGTACAAATTTGTAGTGGATATAGGCCATCATCGACACGCTGATCAGCGACGAATCTATACCTAGCAGAAGAAATGAGTTCCATACCCAGGCCAGCGACCACCAGCGATTTCCTGAGCGGGCTGGAGCAAGAGGAGGAGGAGATGCGGCGCATCGAAGCTTCGCTCCTTGCTAAGCTCGGCACGAAACCATCCGCTGCAGGTCCTACAACGCCGACGCCAGACGCTGCAGCAGGGTCTCGTGGCGGTACGCCGGACCTCGCACAGTCCGGACCGCTAGGAAAGCATCCCGCCGGAACCACTACTGCGGCGCTGGACCCGAGCACCACGAGTACAACGAGCGTCACATCAACCACCGGTCCAACCATCAAAGCATCCCTAGCGCCTGGCAGCTCGCTCCCGAGCCACAGCTATGGAGCAGCCGCTGGTCCTACTAGTATTGCCCCTGTTGCAACCCCTACTCCTGCCGCTGCACTGCCTTCTGCAACCGCCAGACCTTTGTCAGCTCCGCTCTCACCCAAAGATGAGATGGCTCGACTGAAGGATGAACTTGAGAAGCAGCGACAGTTGTTGCGCCAACTGCAGCAGCAGAAGGATGCCACCAAGACTGCTTCATCAGCACGCATAGAATCACAGTCTAATGTCGCCGTTGCACCTTCTCATCAGCAGAAGCCAGGAGCTACACACTCAAGCGAGGGCGGACTTGATCTCAATGCGATATCTGAGCCCAAACCAACTTCTGTCAGGTACTTCGCTTGGCTTCTTCTATCTTGTTATGTGTTGCAGAGGCGTGTCCTGCGTGTGCCTTCATCAAATCCAGCGAATTTGGACGGGAGCAGCTAACCTCGATTCTTGCACAGCAATCTCAATGTACACGAGCCGAAGACCGACGTCAGCCGTGAGAAAGCGAGTGAAGTGGAGGCAATGCTGAAGCTTGTTGGTGCTACAAGTCGCCAAGTGATAGGATCGCCTACGCCAACTTCACCTTCGCCTGAGCCTACGCCGGCTATAGCTGCTACCAAGCTTCTTGAATCGCTCTCTAATATCATTCCACCTCCTGCAGACCAAGTAACGTATGGCACCACACCCGCACCCTCCATAGCGCCAGTTTCAACCGAGGTGCGCTTCCGTATTGTGGATAAAGAGGGAGAGGAGCGACTGCGCAAGGAAAAGGAAATCCGCGAGCGTGTCCAACTGGAGAAGGAAAAGCGAGATCGCGAGAAGGAGAGAGAGCGCGAGAGAGAAAAGGAACGTGAAAAAGAACGCGAACGTGAGAGAGAACGAGAACGGGAAAGAGAACGAGAACGAGAACGAGAGCGTGAGCGCGAGCGCGAGAGAGAACGAGAACGCGAGCGCGAAGAGAGAGAAAGGAAAGAGAAGGAACGTGAGAGGGAAAAAGAAAAAGAGCGCGAACGAGAGCGCGAACGTGAAAGGGAGAGAGAGAAGGAAAGAGAGCGCGAAAGAGAACGCGAACAAAGGGAAAGGGAGAAAGAGAAGGAGCGTGAACGTGAGCGCGAACGGGAGCGAGAAAGAGAACGAGAACGCGAGGAAAAGGAAAGGAAGGAGCGCGAACGGGAAAAAGAGCGCGAGCGGGACAGGCAGCGCGAGAAGGAAGAGCGTGAACGGGAAAAAGAGCGTGAACGCGCAAGAGGGAGGGAGAAGGAGGAGCGAGAAAGGGAGAAAAAAGAGAAGCCTAAACCTTCGATCGCCTCAGTGCTTGCGGAGTTGCAGCTGGAGAAATACCTCTCTGCGTTCGAGAACGAGGAAATCGATTATGCCTCCTTCCTTCTGCTCGAAGATAAGGATCTCGTTGATATGGGCATCAAGATTGGGCCGCGTAAGAAGATCATTAAGCGGATCGAGAGCCTTCGTGCTGGCACAGCCAGTGTTTCACCATCTATTGACAGTAGCAATAAGGTGCAAGTGGCTGTCGCAGAAGAAAAGCAAACGAAGGAGCCAATCAAGCCTAAGACAGAAAGCAGCGCAAATGGCGGAAGCGAAGAACGAAAGAGACCTCGTGAAGAGCTACCCACATCCAACTCGCCAGAAAACGAACGACGTAATAAGAAATCGCGTGAAGAGCACGAGCCAACCAAAGCCGAGGCAGATAAGGGGGAGCAGGATCACACAGACAACAAGGGCAACTATTGGGAGTACAAGAACTTCGTGGAGAGCATGGAGAAGTTTGGTATGCTCGCCATGGCTCACACTATGGCCCAGCCTCCTCGCCCGCCAGTGCCCTTTCTGCCACCATTTTCAGCGATGCCTCCCCCTCTGGTGGCGTTACCACCAGTACCTCCGCCCGCAGCACCGACTGCTTCACCATTTGTGGAGACTACACGCATCGAACCGATGGACGAGGATCGTGTGATCGTGAAACCAACTACGGTTTCACTCCCAGCCGATAGAGATGAAAGCCCGCGCGGCGCTAGCAGCACCAGGAAGCGGCGTAGCCGCAGTCGTACCCCTCCGCGCGATCGGGGTCGCAGTCGAAGTCGAACTCCACCGCGCCGCAGTCGTAGTCCGAGCCGACGAAGGGATAACGAGCGCAACATCGGTGCACGTTCGCCATCTCCACCGAGGCGCGAACGACCTGATGAACGAGGCAGGACTAATCGGACAGGCAGCGAGCACCCTAATCGACCTTCACGATCTATCTACGTTAGTTTTTCGTCGTGGGGCCATGTCGAGCAACTTGCCTGTACGTATCACTTCTACTGTGTCCGCATCTAGCCCTAAGGTTTGACCACTTGACGATTATCACAGTACGCATGGGTATGATCCCACATTCGGAGAATGAAGAAAGAATGAACCCCGTGGAGCTCCTGCTTTTCAACGCTTTCCGCCGTTACGGTGAGTTCTTCGCTTTTGCCTGTTCGTGGATGAGCGTGTAGAGACTGACCGATATGTGTTCCAACATAGGTCGCATTATCAGTGTGCGTGCTCATCCTGGTCGGGAATATGGCTTCGTTAACTTTGAGAAGGTAGATTAACAAAGACGCGCTTTGTGATGACGAGACTCACTGACTCATCTTTATTGTTATATAAGCTCCCGGATGCCATTAGCGCATACGAGAACATGGTGGACCGACCGATCATGGGCAGCTCGCTCATCACCATCGGTTATGGCCGGTAAGCAAAATATTCCTCACGTACGCAATGGCACCATGAGACTGACTTGTCCTCTTCCGCGTGCCAGCAAATGGGCCTAAGGACACAAGGCCTCCCTTTGGACGTGAGATAGCCTCAAAACCCTTTCTGGACCTTGCCGTGGAACTTCCCGTGAACGTGGATGTGTGGCGAGTTGGGGAAGAGTATTTATTGATTGATCTGCAATTTTGATCCGCAATCACGATCTCGTAGGTCTTGCACGTTTGCTGGTTCTCTCCTTCTCGGCCGCCCGAACCTAAACAACATAGGCTACCCTCCTGTAGGTAACCTCTCGTGTCCCTCTGGCTAGTCCAAACCCTCCTTCAGCTCTTCATCCAAAAGCCGGCCCTGACATCCTTGGGCTCTTCTTGTTTCACGAGGAGACGCGAAGGCCACGGCGTACGGAGCAAAAGGCCGAAAAGACGAAGGAAAGCGAAGGGAACGGAACCCGAAAATATCAGCGGAACGTGTACCGTGGCCCTATCTCCCTCCCTTCCTTGAGGTCGAGTTTACCACCGGTGCTTGCGTGTCCAGGAGGTGGATGATGCAGCACGGCTAGGGAATTCATAGTCATCTTCATTCTGCAATACGCGTCACAAACCTCGATACAGCACCTGGTAGAAAGATCCGGGTCCTAGGCATCTCTGGATCTTCTTGCAGGAAGGATAATTTGACAAAGGATTTACATGGATTCGGTAATCGAGGCCTTCGTGGAGGACATGGAGGGGGGCAGCGCCCCGCCACCGAAGATCAAGGCTGGTACACCTGATAATCGGAAGAGGAAGCTGGAGCAGGACGAAGCCGCCGCGGCTGCACCTCCGCATGGTGGGGACCACGAGGAGGACGTTGTGGGGCAGAGGAAGTGCTCAAGGGATGACGGAGATGAAGGTGCACGGGACGAACGGGGTTTTTCCCCGGCGCACCTGCGCGGTGGTGCTGGTGGTGAGGAAGCTCGAGTTGACGACAACGACCGAGTGGGGAAGGAGCAGGTGGACGAGCCGGACCATCGCGGACGCAAGGCGGTGAAGTCCTTCGATGAGGAGGACCAGGACGAGAGCGGGGAGCATGTAGAGGAGGAAGGACGAGAAGGGGATGTTGAGGTTGCGCAGGAGGATGCCGACGAGCCGGAGTCGTCTTCATCGTCGGCTTCGTCATCTCCAGCTTCGTCGTCGCCGGAGCAAGGACGGTCAATGGATGAGGATGACGAGGATCAGGGAAAACGACCAGGAAGTGTGGAAGAGCAGCGGGAGGAAGGCGATGAGGCTGCGTGCGCTGATGAAGATACGACAACAGGGCCACCTCGCCCGCCGCCTCTGCCGCGTCATCGCCACAGACCGTCGGACGGCGCGCGACGCACATTCAGCAACCTGGCTGACTCAGCACCCACTTCGACACATCGATGCACGGTCATTGCAGCAGTTGTGGTGTTCGATTGCGAAGGCCGAGTGCTGCTGGTACAAGAAGCCAAGGCCAAGTGCCGTGGACGATGGTATTTGCCTGGTGCGTAGTCAGCTGTGCATAACAGGTGTCTGTAACAGGATCAGCTGACAGTTGAATGCAGCGGGCCGAGTGGAAGTGGGCGAGTCGCCCCTCGAAGGCGCCATGCGCGAGGTGGAGGAGGAGTCAGGCTTGCAGCTGGAGCCCTCGGGGATATTCTCAGTGGAGTACAAGATTAATAAGAACACCGGCAAAGCGTGGATCCGATATGGCATCACAGGTACAATCTGGTTTGAGCTCTTGCGTCAGGGCTCCTTTATCTTACCTCCCTTATCTTCAATTCATTGTAGGACAAATCGTTGGTGGCTCCCTCAAGACTCCTGATCAGGTAAGCTTCGTCGCCTTGATGAGATATTCTCCCGACATGAAGCTAACTTGTCTTCTTGATGAATGTCAACTCTGCGCAGGAGGATAAGGAGAGCATTCAGGCCAAGTGGTTCCCGCTGTCCGAGGTCAACGCCTCACTGGGCCTCCGAAACGAGGACATGCTGAAACTGATCGGCCTGTTCCAGCAGAACGGGGACCGACCGGTCCCCGTCTTGAGCTCCTACAAGTAGGCGTTCTTTTGATCTCTTCTTTGTAGATATGTTTCATAATTTCATTTGTGTTTCCCAAATCAAAACTAATTTCGGAAAACAAACCGAAACAATCGTAACGTACAAATGGATTAATCCATTTGAGCCTTCATTCACAATTTACAAACATTTGTACGCACCCGTTCCTTTTATTTAATTTTACAATTTCTTTCATTTACGCATTTTAATCTATTTATTATTATTTTTAGATCAAATAAAACATGGGCCGACGACGAGGCTCAAGCCGAGGCACATCGACGCCGTCATCGTCATCGGCATCCTCAACAACCACTACATCATCGTCATCATCTTCATCCAATCCTGAAGCCGGCTCGGCGGCCGCTGAGCCGCCGCGTGTCAGGCGACTCGCGCGGCGGACTCGCGGCAGGCCTACAAATGCTGCTGGTGATGATGTCTCTACCAAGGCAGTCGATGCTACTTCTTCATCGACGCCAGTAGTTACTCCTTCTTCTACGCTTCCTGGTGGTGAAGATGCTTCCTCTACGCAGGCGGCCGAAGCTGGTGGCTCGGGCAAGAAGCGGCGTGGTGGTGGTCGGGCTGCCGCCGCGGCGGCCGCCGTGTCGTCCTCGTCACCGTCCTCGTCGCCGTCGGCTGTGCAGCGGCGCACACCGTCGCCGACGCCTTCGTCGACGGTACCGAGTCCGGTGGCCGCCACCGCCGGATCGCCGCGACAGCCGTCGCCGCCGCTACTGCGGCGCGCTCCATCGCCGGGAGGGTATGCCTCTCCCTCGATGTCGCCATTGTCGTCTTCGCCGTACGCTCTCGTGGCGGGTCAGACTGCAGGTCCCTTGCATTCATCGGGATCGGCGATGGCTGCTGTTGTTGATGGTGGATTGCCCGCCGCGGCATTCCCTGTTCCACAAGTGGGGATGCCATCAGCGACGACTTCACTATCAGCGCTGCCAACCCAGCTTGCTGTTTCTGTACCGTCATCGACAGTGCCATCGCCTTATCCGCAGCCATCACCGTACATGGTACCTCCACCGGCATCAGATGGCTCGTACCAGGGAATCCAGAATCCTTCTGAGTTTGGCGGCTCTCCGATGATGCCGACATCAGCCGCGGCTAACGGCGCCAGTCCAGGCGCTGGCTACGCATCGGTGCCCACCACACCTTACCCCACGCCGTCGTTCTTCTCCACACAGCAGTACCCGTCACCTTCACACGGCCCGTCGAGCACGCCTTCCCCTTATCCACAGCATTATCAACATCACATCTATCACTTTTCGCAGTACTCTGCTCCCGGAGGACCCACCGCCTCTAGTCCCTACAGTCACTTGACGCATCCGCCTCACTCGTCCTCGTTTCTCACTCCCTACTGCTCGTCCTTCCGAACGAAACCTAATACCAGAGCGAACCGGCGCAGTGTTCCCGGAGGACCTGTCGGAGACGGCACACAAGGAACATCGCCGGCGGCACAATCTTCATCACCGAACACCTCGAACGGGCCACCGCCTTCAACCACTCCGACCTACTCCTCGTATCGACTCAAACGACCAGCTTCTTCTCCCTCCCTCTCTCTGTCCCCGACGCCATCCTCTGGCGGGCCAAGCTCAGCCATTCCCTCCGTAGCGTCAGCGCCCTCCGCACCCTACAGTACTTCTCAATCGTCGATCTTGTCTGCCTACTCCATTCCTCCAGTTCCTACGGCTTCTGTGAGTACCTTACCTCCTTCGGCCGCAATCTCATCAGCTGCGGCAGCTTCTCCTGGGGCAGTATCTGTTCCAGATGGTTCACAACCTATTTCCAGCTCCGATCCCATTGCATCAGAAGCTGCCCCTTCCACGGCGGCTGGGGAAGTTTCAGCTATAACGGCCCAAGCATCAAGTGCAGTATCTCCTTCGACCGGTGCCTCCTCGATCCCAACTGCGGGCGCTCCTCCCGTCACAGGTGAGGCATCAGGTCAGCAGTACTTGTCGAATGCTTACTCTCCTTACTCTTGGCAAGCGCCTCCTAAGTACTATTCACCAGTCTCTCCACCGCCAGCATCCACCTATGGCTATCCCACATCTTACCCTCCTTACTCTGCTTATCCTTCGCCCTCCTCTTCTTATTCCTATGGCTATCGTTCTACTCCGCCTTCGGGGCCTTCTCATTATCCCTCGACATATGCTCCCTACCCTCCGACTACATACTCATCGGCTTCTTCTGCACCGATGGGGCCGGTTGATCCCATGGCATCGCCGCAGATGCAGCGTTTGCCATCGCCTCAGCCCACAGAGTATCATTCTCCTCCCCTTTCTCCGGAACTGATCTGGCTTGTACAGAACTCAGGCAGTGTGCTTGCTAACTCTCCGGTAAAGTGCTGATTTGCAAGTTCAATAAGTGCTTAACTTACATCGAGTACATAGGACTTGAGGCCCACCAGCTCTGTGAAGCGAGAACGCATGTCTGAGCCACTGCTGCCAAGTAGCAAAAAGGCTAAGAAGAATCTTAAGTCATCTTCCGTAGATCTGCTAAAAATCAAGGAGGAGAAGAGGGAAATTGAAGAAACGGAATCCAACATTGATAAGGAATGGACTGATGACGATGACGCCATCCTGCTCGCCGTCTTGCATGTACGCACACTATGATTAATGTTGTAGTCACTGGGGAAAAGCTTACCAGTTCCTTTTGGCATAATCCGCAGACCTCGCCTTGTCTTACAAGTGCTCTCAACTGCACTCATCTAATTGACCGCTTCTCCCCCGAGCAACTCAAGAAGCGTTGGCAGGCACTACTCTACGATGCCTCGGTGGCTGAGTGCGTGGCTTTCCAACTATCAGTAGTCCTGAGCTGAAGCTCATGAGGCGCGTTATCCATTATACAGGCACTGCGCAGCTCGCCAAGAAGAACTAGACTTAGATATGTCGACGGGCATTCCTTCACCAGCTTCCACTTCAGTCGGCGACCAAGAAACTGTGCGTTATTGTTCCTGACCTACTACCATCAGCTCCTGTTGCTAAGTAATCTTCCTTTAGGCATGTTCCAATGAATCCCAATCACAGACACCTTCGCAACCGGGCACATGTTCGGCGTTGTCACAATTAATTCCAACTGCTTGTTCATTCACGGCCAGAGGTAAGTTGTCTTTTGCTCAAAGAATGCAGATGTAGATGATCAACACCGATGCGTATACTTCAGAGCTGGACGGAATGCCCTTCTCAGCAATGGAAGAGAGGCTTCTTACAGCCGCGGCATGTTGCACTCCGATGGACTTCTTCACTCGTGTATCACGAAAAGAAGGTATACCGCTGCCCGTAACGATTTGTGCTGCTTATTCCAGCAAAGCCTGATTGTCGTCCTGGATAAATTGTCTTCAGCCTACTGGAAAGCAGCAGAGCAGTTGCAAGAGCGTATCATCAAGTTGGAGACTGAGCTCAAGTGGATAAACGAGAAGAAGAGGAAGATGCTTGCTCTACTTCGAGGGCGCGTCTTACGATATGAGATGAAGAGCAGAGAGGTCGGCACTCCCTGCTCTGTCAAAGTACTCACGTCTGCTGATCTTGTGATATGTTACGTTCAGATTGTGCTCGGCCGAGCTGCGACCGATTCCATCGTGGATGTGGATCTTAGCGAGGAGGGAAACGCCGCCAAGATATCACGACGTCAAGCGGTGATCAAGCTCAAGCGGGACGGTGAGTTTTACATCTCCAACGTCGGCCGCGCCACCCTCTTCGTCAACGGCCGACCGGTGGCTACCGGAAAGCGTCATCACCTCACTCACTGCTGTCTCGTCCAAGTGCGTCACAGCATTCCTTATGCAGCGCTCTAGTACATGCTTACCTGTTTTTGTGCGTATCTATGAGTGCAGATACAGAACATCGCGTTCATCTTCGAGATCAACCGTGACCTGTTGGCAAAGATCCAACACGCCCTTCTTTCAGAGGTTGAGGCAGTCACCTCCGTCACAGCAGCCTCACAGTGAATCGTCAAATACAAAATCACTACTACAGTACTTCGGCATGATCATGCGCAATGGAGCACGTATCTCAAGGAATATTACGCTTTATCTTTTCCCGGCAGAGGAGCAATCGGAGCGGATCTGGAAATGATTTGGGAAATGTACGAGCAGGGAAGGCTTGATGTTTGCGAAACGAAATTTGTTTCCAGAAAACCAAACGCGTTTCGTCCGTCCCGAAATCCTAAATTTGTTTTCGAAACTCCGGAATTCGTTTTGAGAACGTTCTTTTGTGATTTTGATGTCGAGCAGCGATGCGGGCCTACGACCCCTTGTCCTCTGAGGATCATTCAGATGATCCTCTGCATGGGGCCACCATCAGTGTAAAATCCGACTACAATGACGATCAAAATTCATCCATCAATGTAGGTCGCGAAGATTACGCCCCATCTTCATCTTCGCGTAGCGTCTTACTCGGGGCGGGAGGAGGATCGACGATGGGCAGTCGAGGGAAGAGCAGTAGTGCCGATCTGGAGGATGTGACCTTTGGTTCAGATGACGATGAAGAGGGAGGAGGGAGTCCGGTGGTGAAGGAGGAGGAAGCGGACCTGGGGACGGGGGAGCAGCTGGAGGTCGACTGGCGGTCATCGCTGGGGAAGGCGGCCGTCTCGGGCGTCGGCTTTCTCTCGGATGCCTACGACCTGTACGACTTGTTGCTGATGATGATGAATATCCTGGTGGTGGGGTGGATGATGGTGATGAATGTACTGATGACTGGGAATGGTGAATACAGGTTCGTGATCAACATCGTGCTGCTGATTCTCGAAGCGACCTACGGCATCACAGCGGCGGAGAAAGGTTGGATCTCCTCTGCAGTGCTCTTGGGCGCTCTCGCCGGTCAGATTGCCTTCGGTGTTATCGCGGATAAGGCACTCTCGCAGACGCGCAATGAAAATGATGATGACCATTAACAATCGAACCCCTATTTATTGTTGATCAGATTGGAAGGAGGAAGGGATTCATCGCTACGCTCTCGCTTGTTATCTTGGGTACATTGGCGACTGCTGTAGCGTTTCCGATCGGCCCCGTTTCCATCGCTTTCGTGCTGATGGTGCTACGCTTCGTGCTGGGAGTGGGCATCGGCGGAGAATATCCTCTATCGGCAACCATCACTGGTAACTTGATATCTCTCGCAAGAATTGTATCACATGCATGCTTACGTGTGGGACGCAGCTGAATCGGCAAACACTAGCTCGCGAGGGAGACTCATGGCAGCGGTCTTCTCCATGCAGGGCATCGGATCCCTGACAGCCGCCTTTGTATCATGGATTGCCTTGCTGCTGCTGGGTTCTGATCTCAACCTCACATGGCGAATATGCATCGCCTTCGGTGCCGTGCCAGGTATCCTCACATTCTACTTCAGGTGCCTTTCTCTTCTTTCGATCTGCGTTGATGATTTGATGTTCATGATTGCCATTTAACACAGCGTGCCACATTCAATGTAATTAGGCTCAGGATGCACGAGACGGAACGATTCTCGATTGCGCAGACTCAAACGGTGGGACGACTCGCCCTGCTGCGGCAGTACTGGCGTCGGTTGGTGGGCACAGCTGGAACGTGGTTCCTTCTTGATGTCACATTCTATGCCAACGGCCTCTTCTCCGCTCAAGTGCTCGAGATGGCCGGTATCGATGATTCGCACAAGGGGCCTCCCTCTCACTCGGATCTGGTGTCGATCAGCCATCTCAACCTGCTGCTCGCACTGAGCGCAGTTCCAGGATACTGGACTGCCGTCTACTTGATCGAGACGCGGCTGGGTCGCAAGCAACTTCAAATGATCGGTTTCCTGATGATGACCATACTCTACGGCGTGATGGCTCTGACCTTCAACGGCCTGAAAGCGCATGGCTACTGGCTCTTCATCTTCCTCTACGCTCTTTCCTTCTTCTTCACCAATGCTGGCCCAAACACCACTACCTACGTACTTGCTGCGGAGAGCTTCCCCACACAAGCTCGAGCCACTCTGCACGGAATCTCCGCTGCGGCCGGCAAGCTGGGTGCTGCCGTCGGTGCAGGTACGCAAGTGATCAGGCTGCGGCGTGTCTCTGCCGAGCTGATGACACTCACATTGTTGTGTTGGGTTGGATGATAGTGGTGATGGCGAACATATTGGACGTCTGGGGTCTTCAGATCGTGTTCGTCCTCTGCGCCATCATCGCCGCCGCGGGTGCCGTAGTCACTGTGATCTTCATCGATGAGACGATGGGACTCAGTCTCGAGCAGCTCAACCCACCCGAGACCGAACACCAGCAGTTCTCGACCGTTCCCGTAGCCGACTACCACGGCGCCACAAGACCCAACACCAGCAGCACATTTTTCAAATTCCCATCCATCCGTGCGTTGTTGGATCGATTCGAGATAGGAATTTGAATTATTTTATTCCAACTTTTTCCAAGAGAGAACTGAGGTTGAAGCCGGAAAGCGTGCGCACACGAGGAGAGGCAAGACTGACCAGATGGGTGCGGGGTCCTTTTGCCAGCAGCACGCAGTAGCACTTCTAGTGCAGGTCTTTTTCGTTCTGGCCTTCACTGGTGGCTACATCGCCTTCCTAACTGACTTTCTCGAACAAAATCGAAGCCTGGTTTGTCTCTCACCCCACCGTCTTTCTTGCACAGCCTTTTAACTCCGAGCTGCAGACACAAGCAGCCACCTTTCCGCAGTTCAACACAAGCGCCTCCGAAGTGGTCATCCTCTCTGCTTCCATCGTGGGTACCTCACGTGGATCCGCTTTGACCGAGCAACTATTTTCGCTGCTAACTCCGCTGGGTTCTAGCCGTCAGTCCGGCAGACTACGCTGTGAAGGTGAGCTTGGGTGTGGAGAACATTCCCTCCAGTTGGATCAAGAGCGACCTGGATCTGGACCTAAACCAGACGTTTCATATCGGAGTCGATGGGCGGCAAGACTACTTTGTGCAGACAATCAACTTTAACCCGGGCACCTCCAGCGTATGTGCATTCTGGATGTGACCAGAATGTAGTTGCCCTTCATTGATTCTCTCCCGCACATGTCGTGCAGGTGCCACTGTCGAGCGGATCCTTCGACTTGTATCCCTTCGATGACTATACGGCCGTGATTGCCATCTACGTTTTCACTGATCCCATAGCGGATAGCGACGTCGATCTGATCCTCATAGTGAAGACGGGCAGCATTTACGGCTTTGATGTGAGCATCTGTACGCTTGGATTTGGTTGTTGGAGGTTTGTATCTTGCTTACCAGTTTACTCGCAGCTCCCCGCCCGCTGTTCCAAGCGCAGGGATACACCCAGTTCAAGATTGACATCTCGCGTACCGCGCTGTTCAAGGTGTATCCTGTGTTCCAGATCATCGCGTTCTTGTTAATCGCCCTCTTTATGTCGCTCTTTGTGAGTGCCACCGTGATCTGGAACAAGAAGAAGATAGAAGGGCCCATTCTGGCGGCAACTATTGCGCTCATCTTCGCTCTTCCCACCTTTCGTACCACCGCACCACAAAGCCCACCCATCGGTATGCTCCTGCCTAAGCGCGCAGTGATGATTGTCTTCTAAACATGTGCGCGGAAATGAAGGGTGCACGCTTGATGTGCTTGGAGAAGATATCGCATGATAGCTCCGATGAATGTCAGGACGGCAACAAGCATTGCCCAATAGAATGAGCATACGACATTCAGGAGATTGTGGCCAAGCAGATCAGCAAAATGCTCAAAAAGGACCAGGATTCTGCCGAGGATGCTGCCAGCGACTTTCCGCTTCAGGAAGTCAAGTGAGCTTTACATTCCTCCTGTATGCTGGCCAGATGATCAGCCTCCAGGTGTAAGCCACAGATCTACCAATAACAGTCAAAAAGCTTTATGGTTCAGTACGCGGACGTTAACATGACTAACGTGTGGTTCAGCAGAGGTGCAAGTCCTTGCAAACGCCGTGGCAGTGCGACGCGCAGAAGCTGTGAGAGAACCGATCAATTCAGATGTCAAGCAAAGTTGATCGGGAGGAATGCCATACCACTCGGCACAGCCGTGCAGGGCGCTCAGAATCTTGATGATGCACATGAGGTCCTCAGGTCCACCGCAGGCGCTGATGGCACCGGCGATACCCACGGCACAGGCGGCCTTCTTGAAGAAGCTGCAGTGGCCGAAAGGCGCCATAGCCTTCATCGCTTGATCGAAGCTAGGCTGATCCACCAGAGTTCCATTGTTCGTAGTTACGCACTGCGTGATACAAGAGACCAATGCTTCAAACGCGGCGTTGCCCTGACTGCAAGTAAACACAGCGCAGGTCACGTGTCAGCCACACGATACGAGTAGGAGGCCCAGGTTGTAGGTGGCTTACGCTTTGCTGGCGCAGGACTGATAGCACGAGGCGTCGGTCGCTTCACAACCAGCTGTCGGAGTTATAACGATACGGCACGAGTAAGAAGTTTCAACAACTCCTTCTAGAACTGGTGGGGCGGATGTAGACTGGTACCGGCGCACTGCAGGGCGGCAGAACAGACGGAGTCCTGCAGGCAGAAGTCAATCTGCCCTGCGCACTTAGTGGTGACACAGTCGCTCGGGTTGGTGGCGCCTACAAAGAGACACAAGAGTTAAAGATCGGGTTCCTGATGAGGAGTTCATTCCCAAAAGGCATAATTTCTTCTCGTACCGACGACTGCGCAGAAAAGAACGACAACGACGAAGACAAAGGCCGCACGCATGATGCAGTTGGGAGTTGACTCTTGTGTTTGGAAGTGGCGAAGAGTTTGGTGGTTATCCGAACTTGTCGGGGCGCAAGCATTGGTGGTCGAGCTATGGCACCCTCCGACTGGCCGCGCTATTGCCCAATCCGCCCAAAACATGCGTGGAATCCTCCGTCCATTCCTTACATTTTAGCTCCTATGAACAGGTAGAGAGGAATATTATTTCTAGAGATCGAGTGAACACTTCAGCAACAGTGTTCCTGGAAGCTCATTTATTGCTGTGCAGCTTAGCCTCATTGTCGCCAACTAGGGATGGTAAGGGTTGATGCGCCCAGTGACGCTGCTCTTCCGATGCCGCTCGCTTGTCCTGTTGAGTGTAGTACAGAAGGCATGCTTAGTGGGCCAAGTGTTGATGTACGAGAGGCGATCAAGTTACCAAAAGAGGTGGAGTGCAGGTGGCTCAGGATCTGCTTGAGGAGTTGTTGGTTGTCGCGGACCTTCTTCTTGACGTTGCTGATCTTAGCGATGGGGTCTTGTTCCGCTTGGGCCGCCTCGTTCTGCTTTTCAAACTCCTCCATGATTTGCGATCGCTCAATAGGGAAGATGGAGAGGATGTCCTCCTGGTTTTCATGGGAAAGAAGACCAGCATAAGAATATAAAAAGTGCTTTTTGATCGTGATGGAGCGTTACCTCATTTCCAGAGTTGATCTTCTTGAATATTTCGCGTTGAACGTGCGTGAACCTCAGCGATGGACGCCAGCCAGGCTTCTCTCCCGCTTCGGCTGCTCCTCTCGTACGCTTGTAGGCCTTGCGCTGCCGCTTGATCGCGGCGCCCTTTTGCTTGAGGAAGGCAAAGAAGTAGAGATAGTGCCAGAAATCATGTTCCCCGCTTACATGCCGCGTGAACACTGTTTGACTGGTCAGCTCAAGACTTGCAAAGGTGAGCATGGGAGAGGATTCATACTGGATCGACCGCCAATAGCTTGGAACTTGTCGCGCGATACCGAGCAAATGAAGCAATTCGTGGCGATCCACGACTTGAATGCTGCTTCTCGATCGCGCAGCACTGCAGCAAGATCGTAAGTACAACTGTCCAGCTGAGTGGAGATACCAGAGCGTACGGCCAAAAGTATCGACAATGATGGCAAGACACATGTTGAGAAGGAACATGCCCACCACGACCCAGAAGCTCAGCAGGTATATAGCCCATCCCATTATTTCCCACCAAGGATCCGTGATCGGCGCATTTGGCAGGACCTGAATAATACCTCCTTGCAAAGGCAACCTACATGCCACCATAAATCAGTCACATACGAATGCCTCTCCAGCCAATGATTGCACTGCGACCTACCCCATTTGCATGTTGCAAACCATGCACTGGAGGACGGTATCGCAGTAAGCGTTGTTGTCGGGTACGTAGTATTTGGAAAGGAACAGGTATCCGAAGATCGAGAATGCATAGACCACCGGCAAAATTACAAGCGCCTGGGGAACGATGAAGTCAAAGAAGGAAGAGACAGAGACGACGTTGAGGAAGGAGGAGCATACCATCAAGAACAGACGGGAAACCGTCAGACGAATGACACGAAGAATGGTGCGTAGCGTTCCACTCCAAACGACGATAAAGAAGAGCGTACACACGAACCTAGGCGTTACAGAATGAGCGCGTGTGAGGATCATATCTTCGAGCACAACAAGAGAGCAGGTGCTCACCAGTAGGGGAATTGAACCGTCCCGAGCAGGGAGGACGCGAAATAGACGATGTGGAAAAGAACGCGAAGGTCGGTGATTAGATGCCAGCCTGTCCATACCCAGTATCGCACATGGGCTAACCATCTGTGGAGTGCTTCAGTTAACTCCTCAAGGATGGAGGGACAATGCACATACCGTATACGCAAAGGCCAAGAATACCCGAAGATGCGCTCTTGCTGCAGCTGGGCGAGAACCGCTTTCTGAACCAACAGCAGCGTTACCATTGAATAGCTGCTCGAGCCTCACGCGCAGACGTACCTTCCTATCCGCCTTTGTCTTGAGCATGTTATGTACATGAGGGCGTCCTGTTCGACTTGTGCTTCCCATCAAAGTTTGAAACAATGCAAAGTGGGACCATGTTGACAAGTACTGTGCCCATCTGATCGGAGTCGTAATTCATAAGCATGAGGCATATAGAGGTGAAATAAGGAAGACGATGGCTCTGAAGGTACCGTTTTGCATTGACTGAGGGTGCCGTACTCCAGAGAATAACGAGCAAGATGAAGCCAGCCGAGGATACGTGCGCAATCATCAGCGATATCGTGACCCATTTGACCTGATTACCACCCATCGTCAGTTCAGATGTGTAATCACAAAGGGCCTGGGAGCATACCTCAGGAGCGCGGTAATCAGAATGAGCGTAGCCCACGAGGATGAGCAGGTTGATGATAATGGCGAGAAGGTAGGAGGCCCATGCAAAGTATTTATGACCGGCCATGAACCACGAAAATACTGTACGATGAGGCAGCAGCAACAATTAGTACATGACTGAATTGCAGGAAGGGCTTAGGCTTACGTCTACGACTCTGTCCGCCTGAAAACTCTCGAAACGTGTTGACTTGAAGCTGTTCATACTCCATGTCAATGAGCACCTTTTCGCACCAACCTACAAAGCTGTGCATCGTGCGGACACAGAATAAGCCAGATTATTCGGCGGTCGGCAGTTGATAACGTACGTGAGAATGCGTTCGGAGGCGCTCTCCCAGATTTGATCAACGGGATCATTAACAAACGCGCCCTGGAGCTGCACAAAATCGTTGGCGCACTTGCCATAGGTTGTGCTGTGCTGTGCACATATATCCGGAAGAGGGAAATAGACGCTCTGCAGCATGCCATCACCCTTCTTAGCGTCGCCCTTCTTTTCGGTCACCACTTCAATGTGCCCTGCATGTCATTAGATCAGCTATCAAGACAAAACGAAGCGATGCATCTACAGCGACATGGCCTTTACCAATTTGTATGGGGTAGTGGTTAGCCTGCGTGGTCTCCGCCATGGTGCGTGTCGGCCCGGCACGTTGAGGGAATAGCAATCGAGATATGCGACGATAGCGCTCGCTTCCATCAGCTGTAGTTTGGTCCAAGATGCGGTCAGGATGCTGTACTATCACTGGTGTGAGTGCATTCACACACGAACCTTGCGCCAGGATCTTGATGAGCATAAAGAAGAGGATGGGCAATCGAGCCTCCTCCCCAAATACGTCCAAAGATTTATCATTCCTACCGGCCGAGGTCAACCACTCATCGAATACGTAGTAGTGTGTGACGGGAGTCGCCTCCGAATTCTCGTCCTGTTCTATCTCATCCTCGGAGTCGCTCCCCTCACTTGTGTGCGCCTTACCCTTGTCTTGGCGCAACACAATCTTGGATTCCTGCTCTCTAAGGAAGTCTGATACAGAGTCCCGCTCAGCTCGACTTCGTTTAGCCATATTTTGCATGTCCTGCGGCGGTCGATCAGGCAGAGCTCCTGCCATCGTTCCGGCAGTGTTCAGCGAGGGATTGGCAGTGGCCGACCTGTTCTATGGGTGAGACTTCTGGAATAATACAATACCCCATTTAGGGCGACGTACGTTATCTTTTCGAAGTCCAACTTGGCGGCCAGATGTCGCACGGCACCCGCGTTGGGATTCCCTTCGACTAGTCCGAGCAGTAGCTCCAGTAGTGAGGTGGTGATGAGCTTGATGTGTTGCTTGCTGAGACGAAGCGATGACACCGGATTGATATCGTTAAGGTAGGATAGCTGAAGGCTGCACAATCACGCATCTGAATCAGAGGCAGTCGACAGTGTAGGCGTCCCAAGAGATGCTCACGTACAAAGGATTTGCGATATCGGCAACGTTGGCCTGCTCGATCAAATACTCACGATTTTCATCGCTTCCTTCCGTGAATGCTATCAGCGTGTTCAGGACCTACAGCAAATAGAAAAAGATCAGCGCGCTCCATCAATGTGTAGGATTATTGTTCGCAGAACCTGGACAACAAGATAAGCATTCTTGTTGATAAGCGCATGACGCAGCTTCTTAAGGTACTTGACTGCAAGCCAAATCATGTTGTACGCATCACGTTGTTGCTGGTCGTCTTCTGCCCTTTGAGTTCGCATGTACTGCACCGCGCACAAAGAATAGTAATGTCAAACAGGCTGTGTCCTCAAGACCATCGATTGAGGACATATACCATCTGTATTTGCTTTTGTTCAATCTCCTGGTTCTGTTGGTTCATCTGCTCGTAGTAGAGGAAGTCCTCGTACAGCTGAGGGTCCTCCATACGTAAGTTGATTCTCACCTTCTCCTCGTGAGCTTCGTCACCTACGCAGCGAATTAGCGAGCGTAGCTACACAGAAAAGGAAGGTTGCTTCGGACATACCTTCAATGGCATCATCCCGAGAGCACAAATGCTGCAGAAGCTCAAAGACTGCCTGCACGGGTACTGGGTCGTAGGCATCCAGCAGATCTTGGGCCGAGTGGAGGCTGTGACGCAGCTTGTCCACCTGCCGAATGGAACGCTCGATGATGTTCTTGACATCAGCAAAGAAATTCGAGGTGCTTGATGTATAGACACTTAGCATGAACGTCCGTATGCCTTCCTTGCCCTGGTTTCGTTGTTAGTGGAACCTCTCCGTGAGTAGCCAGCAATATCTTGAAATACCTTGTACGTTTGCCCGTTGGATCGCCAAGCACGACAGTCGACGATTCGCTGCTCGATCGAGCTACTAGTACGATTGGTGTTGATGAGCGTCACGAGGAAGCGGGACACCTCCATTACGACTTGCAAGCTATCTGACTGCAGTAGAGGGAACGCATAGATGATGGCCTCCTTGATTAGATTTCGATCCTCGCCGTCCCACTGCAACCGAAACTTCCTGCAAGGATGCACAATTCAGTTATCAAAATAAATGCAATGTGTCTAGCGATATCATACCTCAAGATTCGGAGACAAGAGACATGCAGCTCGGTCACCATTTGCTGACTGAATCCTATGCGTGTCAATGATCAACGATAGTCGCACTGTAGCACTTTACAGCAAGTGATCTTTACCTGACGATTCTCGAATGTCAAGTTGCCGTACAAGAACTCGCTTGATAGAACTTCGGTTCATCTTCGGAATGAAGGCTATGTCCTGTACTCATTAAACCAAGGTTAAGTATCATGTTGAGGTGAGTTTCCTGGCGGAGAAAGGGGAACGACGTACCCGCCACACGTCCCGTTCTTTGTGAGTTAGGGAAGATTCTAGCTGATTTAGGTAGAGTGAGAACAGCCGTGCACTACGTCCGCTCTCTCCAGCCAGGACGGATAGTCCAAGGGACTGGGATTCGTCCTCAGTGTGTGGCGTGGACTTTCGGCGCTTATTCGGTGCTTGGGTGGGGCGGACGTCATTGAGTCGTCGGCCACACCAACGGCGCCACCACTTGGTCAGCGGGTTGTAGGATGGCATCTCCTCGATTGTCTCCATCTCTTCGTAGGGCAGGATCCCGCTGGAGACCGAGCTCTTGACGTCTTGAATCTGCTCGTTGGAGTTGGCTATTTCTGCCCGCTTCATTCGAGCACTGTTCGCGAAGTTGACCGAACTTAGGAATTGGTCGTGGTAACTGTGTTAGGTTTGGAAGAGAATATAAGTCTAGAATAGGCCACATATCATTCACAGCATTACGTACCGAGTTAGACGTCGTAAGGTTGCTGGAGCTGAGTCAACTTCCTCATCATCTATCTTAAACACTGTTGTGTTCTGGGCCGATTTAAGTAGCAGTGTGCGTCCCAGGTCTTCATCTACTAGCTCAGTATCTGTACATCCAGTCGAAGGTCAATCAATGTGACATTAAGCTAACTTGTTCCGTGCTATTCTCAAGTTCGCGGCGAAGTACCTTCAAGCTCATGCGTCAACCGTGCTGTATCGTCATCCGCGTCATCAAGTACCTCGTCAATACGCACGTCATGCTGATGTAGAATCTCAACCAATCGATACGCTTGCTCAAGGCCAAGAAGCTCCGGCGCCGGAGCATTGCTCTCTTTGTTCTTCATGTCAAGCAGTACGTCAAGTTGCTTAGTGATCTGCACGACTGCTTCGAGAATATCTTTGGCGACCAGCCGTGCCCGTTGATGGTCGCTATTACGCGTGGAAACAAAACAACTTGTGAGCAGGTGACTCAAACTGCAACAAAGGGAACATACTCGTGGAAATATCTTGGCGTGAATAGTTCCTCATCATTGATTGCGATCGTAGGCACAGGTAACGGGGAAAGCGAAGGAGATGCCACAGGCATGAGGTTCTGATGGAAACAAGGAGATAGTCAATCATTTACAGTAGCTCACGGCTCACTCACAGTCCCGCACCTGAGAGAGATCCAACCCTGCGGTGTCAGCATGGAATGCAGGCAGTTCGAGAGGGTTGAAAGGGCCGCCAAACAGGTTAGAAAGGAAGGGAAGGAGGATGCGGAACGTATAATTGGTCTTCTCATCCATGGCTTCCTCTGCCTGCTTGCATACTCGTCGGGCTTCCACTATGCCGCTCGCTTGCTCCACTTCATTGTCCGAATCGCTGTGATCGCTCTCTTCACTATTGTGGTTGGATTCCTCGTGCTTGGCCTTGCCTTTCTTCTTTTTCTTGTCCTTACCCTTCTTCTTCCTTCGTATTGCCTTACCATGTTTCTTGCCTCCTTTGCGTTTATTCCGCTGCAGCTCGAGCGCAAGTTGCTGCTGTAAATGTACTCGCTCCTGCACGAGTTGCATGAAGTGCTGAAGCTCTTCCACTGCCGTTGCTAAGAACGTCAGCAGTGAAGGGAACCAGAACTGCCTCTGCTCCTCTAAAATCTGCAGTACGTTACGAAGAAAGTGGCCAGACTCTTAAGCGACAAATGCAGCACGCAATGCAGGTGATCAGTACCTCGTAGGTATCGACGGCGGTGTTCAAGTACACCTCATCGAGGAAGTGAAGATATGAAGCCTGCAAATGGAGGTAAGAAAAGGATAGACATGCCAAGATGAAGGTAGCGACAGACCTTTGTGGTGTTAGGGATGTTGGACATATTGATAATGGATAGGCAAGCGTGAAATGAGAGAATCTTTTGACAGGCCGACTCAGCGACGAAGTTCTTCTGGTCCGCGCACAACGCCAGCAAGCGCACAACCTACCATAGCAATTCATTTCAATGACCACTGGCGCGAAGTAATGGTACAGCGAGGAATAGGATACCTGAGTATTGTGGTCGATGTTCTTGACGATTGAGGCAGCCGAGTGAAGGCCCAGACCCTGCGCCTTCTGCTCTATGAGCTTAATTATCAGACTTTGTGTGGTTGGTAGCGGGTCTCCTCCTTGAATGGGATATATCAGACGCTGGAGGGAATCTCTTAGCTTTTCATTCAATTCAACAGCAATTAAGTTGTTACCTCCAATGTCGACACGACAGCTGCGGTAAGTCGGATCCGCCGTTGCTCATCGCCAGAGGGATCTTGTTTGGAGCCGCTTGATAATGTATGCTGCATCTCTGATTCTCCTTCCGTGTGCTGATCACTTTTTTGCTCTTCCTCGCCAGGAAGGGAGAAGGAAGAGAAGGTGTAGAGCATAGGCGGGGTAGATTCCTCTGAATCTACTTCAAGATAACTGACAAGCCTCTGGATCAAGGCCACATTCACCTAAACGTAGAAGAGAGAAAGGTCATGCATCACTACATCGTGCTGTGCAATGGGATGGGAAAATAAAGTACATTTGAGACAAGAAGCCTGTTACCAAGAAAGATCGACTGAACCACCTCAGCTACGTCCTCCACTGCAGAGCAGTGCCACAGCTGCCTTGAAAGAAGCACCTCAGTGTATTTCAACAGGGTGGATTGGCATACTGCGTTGTTCGCGCACAGCTAGATGGTAACCACAAAGTCAAGTAAGGGTTTGGGCACGGCAGTGGCATAGTTGAGAAAACGTACCCGCTTTAGCAACAGACAGCAAGCTGAGATGATGGGTTGTTCCTTGCTAAGTTCCCAAGGGCGCTTGAGGATATTGAGCGCCTCTTCGTGTACGAACATGTTGAGCATCAGCTTCTGATTCACGCGCACGTGTTCGCTATCTACAGACGAGAGATCTAAAAGGTCGGCTAATGCGCGTATGTGTTCATCCGCATTTGGTCGCGTTAGGAATGCAGGGTCGGCCTACATGTCACGTATCGAAAAAGGTTAGCTAGCATGAAGCAGACTCTTTATGAGAGTTTGTGAAGGGGACCTGCTGTGCACGGAGTTTCTTGGTCCTCTTGCGGATGATCAAGTAGGATTGCCAGGCATGCTCTTCTACGAGAACTTGCAGCTTATTCACGCTTTGCCACACCTCGTCTATGTGACTGTAGCAGTTCTATTATAACAGAGCGAGCATCCAGAGGATAGAGCAACAGAAGCATACCTCCGATTACGGCGCACCAAGCGCAGTGCAGTGGATATAAGCTCGGAGTTATTCTCGCTGATGAGGCTCAGCATGACCGCGTCTAGCTCAATTCCTTCCGAACGCAGATTGAAGATACCGTCGAACGGTGATAGGAGGTTCGACTTGAATTGGGAGCGACTACGGCCAATGTCCATAGAAATGCGTGGAAATGTCCTGCTGGCTTGCCTTTCATCGATCGGTTCCATCGAGCGAATGAGTTCATTTCGCAGAGCGAGTATGTAGGACTTCTTAGCCGTTTTGTGAAACCCACTTGGGTCTTCGCCCAAGTACCGCGAGGCCGTACGATGCAGTTCCGCAACATCGAGCATACTAGACGCATCATTCGAACGCCTATCCTTTCCTATGAATGGAAATCGCATTCCATGGTCTGTGCAAGTTAAAGCCCTTAGTCCTTGAGTATCACATCTTCATGCAGTCGTAGCGGTGGGCCTGAAAGTACCTATAGCTGCGGGCTGGGGCTGCGCCATCTTATACTGAACTGCGCGAAGAAGCTCAATGACTCGCGTGTTGGTCGCTACATCGAACATCAGATCGATGATATGGCATATCTCTGTCTTGGTCTCCTGCAGGATATCTTCCTCTGCCGTGGAGGCCATTGAGTCGCTGCGGCACTTCAGGATCGTAAGGAGATACCCTAAAAGTGGGAAAAAGAAACGTGAGATTCAAGGTTAACCTAGCAACAGCATGTCTAAGTTCTACCCAAGAGGGGATACGAGGGAGCTTCCAACGCGTCATCATCTAGCTCAGTCACATTCAGAAATTGGTCTCCAACTTCAGACGGCGGAAGGTTGGCCAGGTGACGAAAGTGCCTCTTGAACGCGGTCGGATAGAGGAAATCGTTCTCACCCACCAGACGGAAGGATATCAAATATCGAAGCATTCTGATGGCCTGCAAGTAGCTACCATGTTAGCAAATGCGACGGATGAGAGCAGGAGCATCAAACCTCGAATAGTAGTTCTTTGTCGGGATATTCAACATAGTTAAGAGGATTCGATCCAATCGATCGAAGCTGCCAACGATCAACATGACGTTAGCATGAAAGACAGCCCGATGCCAATGAGAAGGAGCGTACCTGACTTCGGATAGCACCGTACAAAGCAACAAGAGACGCTCGATCACTTTCATCTAACAAGGCAGTATACCTCCTTCGGCTAAGTTCGCCTGCCATCTTCTCCTGGCCTAGCAGTGGAGCCTGTTGCCATTTGTTGATTGAGATACATGGCTTTGATGTGTGCTGTTCGCAGTTGACTACATACCCAAATCTTGATTGGCCGCAGCGATGTAAGTGGATACTTGTCCACAAATATGTACAACATGGTTCGCCAGTACAGGGCCAGCAAGGCCGAGGGCGTGAATCGGACCTCCGAGGTTAATGCCTGGTCAGAAGACATTGAGTCAGGTTGATGAATATTCCTAAGAAACCAGTGAAAGCACCTTGGCAGTATCCGTGCCGCTAAGAAGCATATTGTCCCGCAACAGCAGGCGCATTGAATTGTAGTTTCGGCCCTGAATAAGATCATTTCATAATCGGTAGTGTGATTAGCTGAGTGATTGCGAACTGCATAACATGAATCGGCACAACGTACGATGCACAGACTGGCAAAGAGATTGGTCATCGCAGCGTAGTAGTGATAAATATAGCCGTATCGCGAGTTCGAAAACGGAGAGGTTGTCAAGTCATACCAAACATCGCTTCTGTTCGTCTGTATTGGCCAGTTAGCGGGCTCACAGATGCAAGAAGAGTGAAGGCCTGATAGCGTACGTCGGCTTCATCAGGCTTCAAGCACAACATTAGCTTACCGTCATTGGAAAGCTAAAGTGGGAATGAATCTGTAAGGTTATAGTACACACATATATGTAGAGAGCATTGCATACCTTTGAAGGCAAGAAGATAGGCGCGGAACTCGGCCGACCGATTCGCAGCGCATTAACAATGGCATTTTGGTAGGCAGGCATAGCCACTCCATTCTCTTGGCATAACTTGGCGAGCACGGAGAAATGATTGAACCTGCATGGCCGCTTACGTAATGAGCTTACGACAACAATACACACTCTTTCCAATTGAGGAAGAAGAAACGCACCCAGCCTCATAGTGGGAAATGGATGTGCAATCGAATTCTCGCAGAGCATCGCACAGCAAACCAATCAATTGCAGCACATCGCTCTCGGCTTCCGTAGAGGCCTGCAGGAAAAGGGAGATCATAAGCAGGCGGTATTGAATGCAATGACTAAGCGGCGATGACAATGCCTTGCTAAGGAGTCGTGGATTGCTGTCAATTACTTTGACCAATGTACGTGAGACTAAGCCGAGTTTGCTCTTTAAATCCGTGAGGATTGGCTTGTTGATCTCTTTATTTAGCTGTACAGAGGGAGGTTAGAGCAACTTGTGTTAACTAATTGCACTTATAAGTCAAGTACCTGCTGGCGCAGAATGTATCGGTAGTCGTTATTGGAGATAATGAGGGCCGCCGCACGGTGGGACGCAGAACCAGCCAGTCGCAGCAGAGTATAGACCAGCCGACAGATTGTGTAGACAAACGGATACCCAGGTCGCAGCTCCTGCACACCTGTAGAATGTAGTACAAGAATGCAAGCAGCTGAGATGCTGAAAACAGGACACGTGAGTAAAGCATTGTACCATTATTGTCAATCTGACGAAGGCGCCATGGGTTGAATCGATTGCTTTCCATTCGTGTGAATCGTTTCAATATGTTGAAGAGACGATCTATGATCTGTTCAAGATGGGTTAGTACACACAACTACTTGCACGAACGTGAGAGGTCAAACCATGTCATCGCCGATCAGCTGGCAATAGTAGAAGACTGAAGCCGATCCGGGGGACCCCACCGAGCAAAATGTTTGAAGACGCTCCAGAGCGCCTTTGATGGATCGCAATCCGGGAGTAAGCTTGATGTCCGCGTCCTCCTTGAGCAAGCCGAGAATCTTGTCGCGTTTCTTGTTGGTGTAAAGCTCATCAAACTGGAAAAAGTTGGCTCAGTCGATGCGAACTGAAATGTCCAGGCCAATACCAGCACTCACCTCCTTCAGGAATAGGTCAATATCTCGCACGGCATTGCGTACATCACTGATCGCGGCTATTTCTCTGTTGGGCACCGGTCGCAGCACGAATATATCGCTCGTACGCAGTTTGGTGGATAAGAGTATCTATGTGTAAGCATGTTAAGTTCCATTGGTCATTTTCCCTAAGCTGCTGCTCGGCCGTACGAACCTCTTGATACTTGAGATGATGCCGTAGTTGAAGTGAGGCATCATCGAAGTCAATGTTAAGCGACGGTCGACAATGCAGCCACTTATCGCCTGTTTCCGAATGTACCTGCACTGCCGAACCCAGACGTACTTGACCTTTGCGATCCTATCATACGAGACACCTGAGCCATCAAAGAAATTAGATCATAATGTAAGATAGGTACCTGCTTGCTTCCAGCCTTCAGAGTGAATACCGTCTCAGCAGTAGCCTGCGGTGACAAGATTACAGTCGCTTCAGTGGCGATGCGAGACTGACCTGGTAATCCCGCTGCAGATAACAATAATTAGTCAAGATGAACTCAATAGGTTGAGTGCGTCGAGACGAACCAGCAGAGGCTGAAAGAGAGATGCTGGATTGAAGACTGAAATCATTTGCGTCCTTGACGGCAGGTCCCTGTTTGAGGGAAAGAGAGAATCACGGTAAGTCAGATGCCCAGAAACTCACGATCATAAGCTCCAACTGTACCAACGAAAGATACATATCCTCAGGGTAGGGCGTGAACAGTTTGAAGCAGCACCGAGTTTTATCCCACGTTATCGTTTTTTCTAAAGGCCCTATGTTTAGAGAGTGTGGATTGCAACTGGCAGATGGGGCAAAGAAGTACCGTCATCAAGTATTTCCACTTCAAAAATGGAGTGATAAGTATTGGGCGCTTGAGCTGCACGCAAGACTGATCGAAGATAGGCCCGGTGCGTGTCCATCTCCTTATCAGCGATATTGCCTACAACGTAACCCTTCATCGACACAGAACTCTCTGAAGATTCGTCCTGGTAGTACAACCGAAACTTTCTGCCCGACTAAGGCACCCCACAGAGATCTTAGGCACATCAGGACTTAATGAAAGTTGGCCTAAGGGCAGTACCTCTAGCAGAGTCTTCTTTTGCAATATCTTACTATCCTGCACCGCCATCTTCCATCCTATTTTGCTCTTCTCCGTGGATAAGTGCAACTGGAATCCAGTGCCGTCTGGAGTGCTAGCTGAGGACTGATGAATGAATCCCTCGTGCATGGCTGAGACGTGGCTCACCAGCACAATGGCCTCGCCCGCCAACACCTGGATTCATCCACGGTCGGTTAGAACTTGATTTTGTACAGTATACTGCGAATTGCGTACGTTCTTTCCAGCTTTCTTAGGTCCATGACGCGGCCACACCGTGAACCAACAGTTTTTGCTGCCACTACTTAGCGTGATGATATATGTCCCTGTGGTCTGCATCCGAATGATGAGATGTGATTTCTCAAGTTGACCTCTAAGTTGTTTGCATACCTGTCCTCTACCTGGCAACTGTCTCTTACCTCCCTGCGGTGCACGACCGGGAGTATTCGAGGCGATCTGAATGAACTGACGAGCTAGGAACTTCTGGGTACCAATGTGTCGCAGCTGCGTGGACAAAGATGTAATACGCATTCGTGAAAGAATTGATCAGTAAGGACTAGACACACTGTGCAAATCCGGATGGTGAGGCGTTGCCTGTATTGTTTGTCCATAAGTAAGAGGAGTCTTATTGATGGACTCCCTTCCTGCTGTTTCCTCCAGCTGCTGTTCGCGTTGCACTTGCTGTTTGTGGAATACGAATGCACGGTGGTCAGTGAAGGAACAGAGAAACAACGCCAACAAACAAGTAGTTCATCCTTACCTCATCACTCTTGATTTCCTCCATGGTCCGCTGCTTCGAGCTGCGGAGGAAACGTGCTTCAGACACCGTTGCATCCGCACGGTAGTTGGTGCGTGGTAGGATCTCAAAGAGGGCATCTGTGTGGATGGAGAGAGTAGGAAGGTAGGAATGCATCAGTCATCTGCTATTGCTTCTGCTGCTGCCATCAACGTCACCATCACTCAAGAGGAGACGTACCTTGTTGCTGTTTCTTCTTCAATGGCCGTACAGCCGGCAGGTCACCTCTGTTTAAAATAATAATTGTTAACACTATGTAGCGTTAACAGCGAAATATATATTTTCTGAAAATAATATTTTATTAATAATTTTGAATTCTCGGTATGGTCTAAGTATATTTTTTTGATTTATTCCAACACGTACCGTTTTGTAGGACAAATGCACATCTCATCATCTTCATCTGAAAAGATGAGCACCACATCCCCGATGGCCACCTGCTGTCTCCTCTCGCCACTGTCGCCCGTCCCCGAAGATTTGGCATCGCCCAGGGCGCCAGCGGCCTGGTGGGTGCCCAGTAGCCTCCCTACGCCCGCAGCACCGCCGAACATCCCATTCACATCCAAGGTGCAGAACACGCTCCAATTACAATTTCATTTTGCAAACGTTTTCGAAACTTGATTAATATTTATTCTTCTGGTATTTAAGTTATGCACAGCCAATAGTCACGCCAATATTTCAGATTTTTGATGCGACGGCCTTGTAAAGCCAAATATCAGGTCTGTTCAATCTGATCTGGGCCAGATCAGATTGAACGCGTGTCAAGTAGAGCAATGTGGTACGACGAGGATGAAGATGAGGAAGAAGGCCACTGTAGAAGCAGTAGTACCGCCTCGTCACCTGCATTTTCGCCAGAGATTCATCCAACTACTACTCATCCATGCCTAAATCATCTTCGGCTACTTGCATCGTCCCCGACATCGATGGGCGTCGAGCTTCCTCGTAACCTCTACGTGGCGGTGCCGGGCCTACTAGGCATGGGCGCTCCCACCTGTGGCGATCACATTCGCAACCTGCATCATATCTACAACGTACGTTCATTTGTTATCTCGCTGACCTCACGACCTCAGGATTTCCGAAGTTCCCGTTTCGACAATTTCATTTCCATTCATTTACTTTATCATTTTTCAAGTACTTTGAGCATTTTAGTAAAGAACAACAATTAGGCCTAAAGCAAAGAAAAGCCATTCATAATTTATTAATAAATTATAATTTCTCTCCTTACTTAGATATTCCCAATGAATTTGGAGTACAAATCATATCAATTGATCTCACGTACGTGCAGGTGAAGGTGGTCATCAACTTGCGAGAGAGCCCGAACTGCCCAGACTGGTTCGAGGGGTTGCCGGTGCTAGCTATCCATCTGCCGGTGCCGGGGTACTGCGCACCTTCGCTAGAGACCGTGCGTGCCGTACTGCGCCTGTGCGCGCTCGTACATGGCTGCTGCGGAGCTGAGTCTGGAGATGACGACGGGGAGGCTGGAGACGAGGTACGCTCATCGCCACCTATCATCATCGACCAACACCAGTCGACGAGACCAGCAGTGGCCGTGCACTGTCAAGAAGGCAAGGGAAGGACGGGCACCGTGTGTGCCGCTTACTTGCTGTATCAGCGACGGGATATGAGTGCCAACGAGGCCATCGCCTACATCCGATCACAGAGCCCGCTGTCCATCGAAAGCCGAGAACAGGAGGAGTTCCTGCACCACTTCGCCAGTGTATGTCGACAAGGCGAGTGGATTGAAGACAGCGGTGTCTTCGATTTCTCGTCTCTGGATGAGATCGTTGGCGAGTTGACGGACGTGAAGGCTGTCCGTGCGTCGGATCGACGTCCACGAGGCTCCTCGCCGGTCAACGCCACGACATGCTCGCTGATGGGTACGCAGAGGAGAACTATGGAATCCTCGTGTACACCCTGCGTCGATGCCGACAGGGAATGCGAAGGAGCTGAGGGCGATGCGTGGTACTGCTCGTAATGCAATGCAGTGATGTTAATAATTTAATTTACTATTAATAAGATAGACACCGTTTGCGCTATTTTACTCGAATTCCTATTTTCTGTACAGGCCAAGCGAGACATCACTGACGGGAGGTGATGGTGAAGATGACGATTGTGTCGCCCTGCTCCTTCGCCATGACTTTGACCTTACGCAGATCCTTATCGCTTCTGACGCGCACAGAGCCCTTCCTGTTCGTGTAATCGATTCGGATCTGGGAAGACGAACTAAACATGTGCCCACACCTGGTCGTGATCGCGATAAGGCTTCATTCTCAACTCGACTTTGCGGACAAGGGCAAACACTCATCGATGGTGCGTACCTATCCAATACGAACTGCATGAAACTGTCGTAAGAGTAGGGCTGGAGCCGGCCGGCGTCCCATCGCTCGTCCTCGCAACATACAACGACAGATGCGCCGCCTAGACAACTGAGTTCGGACTCAAGCAAGGCTGCACATACAAAGAAGAAGGTGGTGAGCGCTAGAGGAGGAGATCAGACAGAGGTATTCTCTACCCGTTGCGGTGTCTTCCTCCTTCGAGGAGCCACCACTAGAATCGGTCATCATGCTCTTCCTGCGCTCCTTCTTCGTTTTGTCCTTACTACGTTTCCGACCTTCGCTTACCGGTAGACGTACGGCTTCAATCTCATCGCTTGTGCTCCATGAAGAATCGTCTTCTCTTAGCTTCGGATCCGGCGGAGCAACCAGACCGAGTTCTTGCTTCAGCTTGTCAAGTTGAAGAAGTACCGACTTTCTGCAAGGATAGGCCAGCAGTGAGCAATAACAGAAACGGAGGTAACTATGTCGTTACCTGTCTTTGAAAGAACTAACGCCTATACGGCCCAAGACGGTGTGATCCAGCTTCAGGAGTTTGTTCCCATCAATCCGTGCTTCCATGAAGAGGACTGCAAGCATTGATGAGATCAAGTCACACATCTTCGAGAGGCATGACAACGTCCTTACCGACATGTTGAGCTAGGCCAGATCGTCGAAGCCAATCAGCAACCTCGGGAACCTTCCATCGAGACAAGGCACCGCTGCACGAAAGGTAGAGCATCACCATCAACACTCTCGATCCTAAGTATCACGCTAAGTCATGGTGACTTACCCAAACTCGGCCTGCGCTTTCGTCACAGCCCCGAGACTGCCGCTTCGCTCGCGGACTTGAGGAAGGGTATCTTAATCAGCGAACTCCTCAATAGTGAGTTACAGTGCGTACCTGTTGTACGTACGCGCGCAGAAGAAGGGACAGACTTAGTGGACAAATCGTCATTTGTCTCGGCGTCTGATACAGTTCCATCGCTGATAGCCTCTTGCAGAAGGTCCTCCTCATCACCCAGGCTAGTGTCATCGGTCAGTCCTGGCCACTCCGACGTAAGTCCGTGCTTCTGACAGTGCTATAGAAGGTACCCTACCATCAGAGTACTCGGAAGACAGCTTGATGTCTTTATAATCCATCTCTTGATAATCACCCATAGAAAGCGGATCTATCAAGAAGACAAGCTTGAGTTACTGCTTCAAGAGCGCTCGCGACATTTATGTACCTTCTTCTCCACTACTGCCATTTCCCACCGTAATATGGGAGTACAGGTCAACCGTTCCTGCCTGCAGGCGCAGCGACTTGTGGAAGATCTCGTCCTCTTGTGGAGCGGTGAGGTTGGCAAAGAAGTTCAGATAGGCCTGATAAGAAGGTTCACTGAGCCATGACTTCGATGCGATAAGTAATTTCAAGCTGACATACTTCATCGCACACGAACTGCAGTGTGTAAGGAGTGTGCTGCCACTCTTGAAGCTGGAGAAGCTGCTTGCCCTGCAATACCGTGGTTACAGTTACTTTGCGACCTCGACAGCTGTGAGAGAGTACAAACCTGTAACTCTATCTTTTCTAGATTCAGCTGCTGATTCTTAGTGTCGGCATTGCCATCGTGAATGAATGTTAAATCACGCAGGAAGAGTGCTGGATGAATTGCCCAGGTAAGCTACTGCAGCATACGCCAAATAGAAGCAACAGTGTACCGAAGAAGGGGATGACGGCGGTCTTTGATTGTGCCTTCTTGTTCGCTTCAGAGATTCGCATCAGGTGCCTCCTATAGTTCTTGAAGTTGTCGCGTGAGCTCATGAAGATCTCGAAGCTGTGGAACACTTCCTTCTGCTCTTTGCGTGCACCCGTCCACAGGTTCTTGAGACGCTGTACAGCGGCACTGTTGATGCCAGACATCAGGGCCATGGCAGAGTTGAAGTTGTTCAGTTTGAACAACACCTACGTATGCCGCCTGGTTCGTCAGCGCGGAAACATCACCAAGCAATAGCGACAACATACCTTGAGCACTTCCACAGCCTTCTCTATGACAGCTGTGTGGGCCGTGCGAGCATACGTATCAACGATCATATCGGCCAGCCACGAGCTCATCGTGTTGAAGCGCTGAGTGAGGAGCGAGATGTTAGGAGCAAGCTCGGCCTTGTTCGGCTTCTGCCACGCCATGTCGAATAGCTCACTAGACCGAATGGCCGAGAAGAGCCTGCCCCACCCACATAGGACATAGACATGGTGGTGTGAGAGTCAGCCGTGACCGCGCGGCCAAGCAGACAACTCGAAGGTGAAGAAGGTACGACGTACCGCCAATCAATCAGAGTTAGATAATACGCGATGTCACGCGGCCTGGTGGAGTCGAAAGGAGTACGGACCACCGCCACAGGTTCCGCCTGCTTCGGGCTCGCTCGTACTGTGCTGTTCGCGCTCTGCGAACAAGCCGACAAGTGAGACACTCACGAAGGAAAGCTGGAACAGCGAAGACACGAACCCTAAGGTACTTAAGCTTTAGAGAGTTCATGGTGGACGGACTAAGATGGTCTCGTGCCAGTGCCAGCATATCCTCTCCGACCTTCTTCTCTCCGCAGAAGTCTGAAGAGATAGGGAATGAGGACAACGAGGGAGACAGATAGGAGTTAGGAGAAGCTGACGTACCTTCGGGACAGTTTTCGATCCACCGAAGCAGGAACGACCCGACCTTCTGCTGCGCCTTCGGCAAGTCAGCCCCCGTACGGAGGGCATCGTACAGGGCGCGCAGGAGATCCGTGGGAGTTGCGTGCTGGCGATAGGTCACGAAGAAGAGCTTCTGTTGGTCCGCGTCATCGGCGGTGAGGAGTGTAGCAACCAACGTGCTGATGAGTGAGGGAGCAGCCATCGAAGTGGTGCCAAGACCTAACTGACTTTCCCTGCCTGCTGCAGTGACCGTGGCTGCCATGTGGTCCCTTCTTTCTCTGTGGAGTTGAGCCAGATACCTCGCTAGTAGGGAATGAGGAGGAGAGAGGTCAAACAGAAGCCTTGGAAGAGTGAGAAAGGTGCCAAGAGGAGAAGGTGCAGAGGTAGGTATGATAGATCCTCTTTTCTGACCAACCGCTCAAGGAGGAGGTGACACAGGGAGATTGGGAGGGAAAGGCCAGATCACCAGCAATGTGGCACAAGTTGAAGCAGAGAAAGAGACCCCAAGCTCCCACTAGGTGACACGTGCGCAGATGACGGCAGATGAGGTGCAACGCCATGTAACAACAACAGCCCACCTGGGAGATCCGCATGTGCTCATAGTTCTCATTGTCATATCCTAGGATGGAAGATCCCGGATTGCCTTTTATGCCATGGTGATTACTAAATATAGGTCGTAGATGGCTGCCAGGTGGAACGGATCTACTGTGATCATGCGAATATGTTCTACTCCCAGGAGAACTAGTACTCTCTCTCAGACAACCTCACACGCCAACGAAGCCCTCGCCCTTCGCCAGATATCTTCCTCAGCGAGTCTTCGGTCAACCAGCATGGTACAACCTTCTATTTCTTTTATCCTTTTGTCAGTCCAACTCAATATAACTGACAAGCACATAAGCACATAACAACTGATCCAAACACACACATAACAGTGGTAGAATGGGCAACGAACAGTCAGCGTCAGGTCCGACCAACTGGCAGCTTCCTCCCGCCGTAGGTACAATGCTTCGTCGTCCAGCCATGGCAGCAAAGAGCTGACTCAACATGGGCGTACACGTGCAGAGGTGATGAAGTACGGCAGCTCGCCCGCCAGCAAGAAGGTCTACAGCACTTGCCCACAGACCGTCCAGCAGGCCCAGCTAGAGGCCGAGCTCACCAGGAAAGCCATCCTCAAAGGTACATAAAGTCCTATCTATCACACCACAACAGCGGCTGACAACTTGAGCAGTTCAAAAGCGAGTGTTGGAGGAGTACCCCTACCTTAGCAGCGTAGAGGAGTCCATGGTGGTGTGCGACAACAGGCTGCCTGACTGTCCCATCGTCTACGTCAACGACGAATTCGAGAAGCTCACGTACGACCCTACTCTCTCCCCGTCTATGCGCTTATGTCACTGACGATCGGGTCTCAAACAGACTGTATCCGAAAGAAGAGATTCTGGGTCGCAACTGCAGGTTCCTTCAGGGGCGGTACACGAACAAGGAGACAGTGAAGAAGATCAGGCAGGCCGTTGACAACGGTCTGCCTGTGGACGTGGAGATCTTCAATTACCGAAAGGATGGCACAGGTTAGTGAAGTATCCGTAAGGGATATAGAAATGGATGACTGAATCGATCCCCTCACAGGTTTCTTCAACAACTTCCTCATGCTGCCTGTGCACAAGTCCAAGGGTTCGCCCGAAGTCACACACTTCATAGCCATTCAGAAGGATATCACCCTGATCAAGAAGGTACTCTCAGCGAAGACAAGGAATGACGAAAGGCTTGCTGACTGAGAACTGCTTGTCCCCAGAGTAACAACGCACGCCTGTGGACACCACCAGAGTGTGCCATGTGGTTCGAATATCTCAACATGGGCCAGTATTCCGACCTGCTCATCCAGAACGACATTGATGGCGCCATGTTAGTTACCCTCAACGATGATGACCTGCAGAGCTTGGGCGTTAATGATGTACTTATCGCTTTGACACCATGGTGGCCATTAGACTGGAACTCAACTCAATGTACATTAGATCGAGGACCGGGAGATGCTGGTCAAGTTCATTTCCAAGCTGCAGAGAAGGCCCGACATGGCCTACCACATGCTCAACGTTGTCGCTAACAAGGACACCTCCTCCAGGTACTCCCCTCTCTAATGGTAGTTGCTTAACTTAACTCACACCGCGATACACTCAATAGTTCGTCGAGCTACGAGGGCGTCGCAGTTGATGTGTGCGTAACTGCACCACAGAACCAGCGAATATGGCGCACCAAGGACGAACAAGACCAGAGCACGAAGGAGGACAACCTCGTAGCAGTCAAGTGTTACTATAAGGACCAGATCGCCATCTTCCGAGGTGACGGAATGAAGTGGAGTCAGGTAAGGTTTCACCGCTCTCGTTCCCCACTCGGTCATGCGTTGACGAGGGTACTGCTCGCAGATCAACAAGCACATTGAGAACACTTGGCACGTGCCAATGAAGATAAAGTGGTCCTTTGAAAACGAAGGAGAAAAGAAGAGCATAACCGTCAAAGAAGTGGCACAGTGGAAGAAGGTAGATTGGGATTCCAGATGTACCCTTACCATCTAACGACGGTCGCCATTCTTAGATTGTAAAGAAGAGCGGAGGTCACATCAAGCTGCAGCTCACTAAGAAGCTAAAGGAAATACCTGAGAATCTGGCGAAGGCGTTCAACATACTCTCTGTCGGAGTGCTGGTCGCCGATTGGGAAGGCACCATCTTAGCTGCGAACAACGCCACGAAGAATGTGCTGGGTCAGTCTCGCAAGCACTTACTCCAGCAGCAGGTGACACAGGTACATTCCTCTTCCTTTCACATCACTAAGGTCCTCTTCTGATGCCATATGTCCTCACAGCTATTCGTGGAACTCAAACTCGCACCGACTAACGACAAGTGGATACCTATCAACCTTGCAGAAGGAGCCAAGCGCTCACTTCTGCATAGCATTAGCATGATGGACAACTCAACGTTCGTCATTCAAGTAGTGCCTCTGCCCAAGGACAAGTGAGAGATCCCTTAGCTTTTCTTTTGTACATTCATTAGTCATCATAATCCTTTTCCAACTTGTGCCTTCAATCGCCCAGACTTGCATTTTTTGTCCCACCCCAGGAGAGCAGAAGAACAAGAAGCTAACAACAAGGCAGGCAGGGTAGACACATATGTCGTCCGCCAAGCTTCTGACTTGGATTTTTCAGCACCTGGGGGACTAGCTCAGTGGTAGAGCAGGCGACTGCAGATCGTCAGGTCTCCGGTTCAATCCCGGAGTCCCCCTTCTTTTACGTTTTTTTTCAGCTTTTTTCTGGTTATGTAGCAACGGAAGCTCAAGATTCATTGTCGAACGAGCAGGGGTACGCACACCCATAACAAACGGAAAAGCGAGGAAGGCGTTAGGCGGTCTTGGGGTGGGAAGATCGCAGAGTTCGTTCTACGGCCTTGCCCGCGCGGCGGAAGTGGTAGGCCCACACATGAGTGCCCAAGTGAGTGAGTCTTCCTCTCACTTGCTCTATGAAGTGGCCGTCATGGGACTGCACCACTTCAAGCCTCCTATCTTGAGCACGCCACCTAATGATCTCGGCTCGCATCCACGGACCATCTCTGGATGACGGGAGGATTGATTCGTTCTGCACAACTTGGCTTTGAGCCTTTTGGTTCTCCTGTTCAAGAAGACGTTCAAACGCCTCCAACTGCTGCATAAAGCCTGAGTTGGGATTCACGATCTTACTGTAGTGCCAAATGTAGGAGTTAAACTTGAAAGCAAGATCCTGCATTCCTAAGGAGCAAGCTAGCGTACCGCTTGCTTTTGGCTAGCGCAAGAGCCTTCTCAAGTGAGAGACCCTCAGCACGCATAATGTAAGAGATGAGGCACGTCGCCGATCGGGAGATGCCCGCCATGCAGTGGACAAGCACGCCGCCACCTGAGCGGCGTCCCTCCTCGATGAACGCGTGTGCAATGTGCAGGTAAGAGAAGAGGTCCTGTCCTGGCTTGTCCATGACGCGGATCACCATATGCTCAAATCCTCGCCACTCAGCCTGAGCAAATAATCAGTGTAAAAGCTGGTTGGTAGAACATTGTCGACGAAATGGGAATGCAGCCAAACCCGATCATCATCAGGGACGAGGTCTTGATGGTGAGGGTAGAGGCCAGTCGAAACGGACAGGATATATGTGATGTTGCGCTTGCGCAGCTCTTCCACCTGCAGTGAGTCCTCGAAGTTGCCAAGCCATACGCCGGTGATGATTTCATGTGCTCCGAAGGGTGGCGGGTTGTGGTACTGCAGCCGGTACCTGTGCGCAGAAAGGCAAAACAACACATTTAATTGTTTCTATGATTTTTTTTCTTTTTTTTTAACTTCTAATTAAAGCTTGTTTTGAAGAAAGAAAACTTACCACGTTGCCCCCACCAGGGCCACCAAACCAACACCGAGCGCAAGAACAAGCGACATGGGCAACAAAAAACATAAATTGAACGCCACGTACACAGCCAAGCATGCCGGCAGCTAATCTCTCATTGGCTGAGGTAAGTGAAGAAGAGTGTCTTGCGTTTGATACCGCGCCTCAATGGGGGCGTGTGGGGGACTAGCTCAGTGGTAGAGCAGGCGACTGCAGATCGTCAGGTCTCCGGTTCAATCCCGGAGTCCCCCTTCCTGTCTTTTTTTTTGCAGGTTGGCCAACAAAACCATTACACCAGCTTAGGTGGTCTTGCGTTTGATACCGCGCCTCAATGGGGGCGTGTGGGGGACTAGCTCAGTGGTAGAGCAGGCGACTGCAGATCGTCAGGTCTCCGGTTCAATCCCGGAGTCCCCCTTCTTTTCCGGTTTTTCCAAGCTTGTTGATTCGCCGGATGTACGCGTTAGCTCGCTATTGGTGAAATCTTCCGTCTTTTTGTGGTTGTTGCCTTTTTCCTTTTTTCCCTTGTTGGGTGCATCCACACAGCGATCATGGACCTACTGCTGCCACTCCTGACTGGCGTGCTAGGCCTGGTGCTCTTTTTCTTCCTTCAGCGCCGCAGTGGTGCACAGGCACGTGAACAACTCTTGGGCTGCTGGATTTTTTGTCTTTTTTCCTATTTCTGTATAAATTGACAATGAAATATTTTGCCACAGGACGGACAGCCGCCACTGGCTGGACCCAACCTGCCCGTCGTCGGAGCCGCGGTGAGCTTCAACAAGGAACCCCTTAACTTTATCCGCTCATGCATCCAAAAGGTTATTTTCCTAGAAGGAATTTAAAATTTAAAATTTAAAAAATAAATAATACTAAATAAATAATAGTGGCGACTGACCCTTGGGATGCGGGGCTACAGTACGGACAAGTATTCCAGGTGCGGCTGGGCAGCTTACGTCAGGTGGTGTTGATCGGGTCTGAGTACCCAAAACTCTTCTTCAAGGCTGATGAGGACACTCTCTCCTTCAACGAAGCTCTCAAGGTTCGCACTGCGATGACGTCCATGACGAGGTCATCACCAAAGTTGATGCAGACTTGGGTTGGCTGCGCAGCATGCGCCTTGGCTAATTCTCGCTGTTGTGGATCAATGTATCTGGCAGGCGATGAACTTCAATCTGTTCCTGGATAACAGGACTTTTGAGTACCCGATCCACATCACGCTGCTCAAGCAGAAGTTCACGCCCAACATGAAGAACTGGACGCCGCTGATGCTCGACGTCATCGGTCCTGATTACATTGATGGCCGACTCAAGAAGCTGGGATCGGAATACTGGAAGGGCGACAAGAAGGTGCGAGGACATGCACATGGATCGCGAGAAGCGTCATCGCTGATGATTTTGTATAGGGTACGATGGTCATGAACATCGATCGCTTTGCGGCAGAGATCGTGGCGCGAACTTCGGCTAGGTGCATTTGCGGCAGTGAGGCTTACGATATTGACGAGCTCATTTCCACATTCATCAATTTCGATCAGGTACATTACCGCTCCCTTCCTGCAGATCGAGACTTTCTCACTCACCTGTACTACTACAGGACGCTGTAAACCTGATCGGATTGTCATTTATGTTCCCTCGCTTCTTGCACAGGTAGCACTCCCCGCTGTCTCTCCTTTTGTTCATCTGCTCTTATTGACTTTTACCATCTCAAGGTTCTTGGGCGGGCGTATCACTCACCACTACGGTGTCATGATGAAATACTTGCTGCCTATTGTGAAGAGACGCCGTGTTTCAGACGAGCGTGTACGAACAGGAACTCAAAAAGGAATAGCTCAGTCCATCTAACTGTCTCTTCTCCAACTTACTAATGACTCAGACCGAGGACTTCCTGGGCTACTTGCTGGAGGCTAAGGACACAGATGGGTCTCCCTTAAAAGTACAACACCGTATAACCGAAGAACCACTCCTGCGCTAACTGCAATACGCTTCAGGATGAGTGGATTGTGAGTCGCATAGGAGTGATGACTTGGGCATCAATCACCACAACAGCCGGAGCCATCACCCACGCCATGCTCGACATCTTTTCTCGACCCGAAATCAAGTGCGTTTTGTCGTTAATTCAAGGCTCATGTCTGCACTAATCATCAATCGCTTTTATGTTTGCAGGAAAAAGGTAGTGGAGGAGCAGAACAGAGTGCTGGGTGACAGTACCACGATAGAGCACGAGCACATCAAGAAGATGGAGTATCTCGAGGCGTGCATTCGTGAATCCCTGCGCTTAACTTCTTTCGTCTGTACGTCATCATCACCCTTTCCATTCCAAGGGAGGGTTAGGAAATAGTTCGTAACCATATTGGGGCACAGTGGGTCCCAATAGGCTGGCCATGAAAGACATTCAAGCGGGAGAGTACGCTATTCCAAAGGTACATCGAGCCTGACCTATCCAAGAGGGATAACCCCAACTTGTTCCCTAACCTTTGTCATTTTATCAGGGCACCATGGTGAGCGTCTCTGCCAGCATTGCTCACCATGACTCTGAGCTTTGGGGAACGGACGTTGATGCGTTCAAGCCAGAGCGCTTCATCGCCGAGACACATCCCACTTACGCCTTCCTTCCGTTCGGCGCTGGTACGCAGAAGTGCTTGGGCTTATGAAGCAATCACCACCTTACCTGTAGCCATCACATTGCTAGGTCAACACGCTTGTCCAGGGCGCTTCTTCGCTATCCACGAGATCAAGACGATTATCGCTAGCCTGCTAAGAACGTACGACATCGACATCCCTGGAGGTCGGCCACCAGTCATCTACACAGGCAACCGAGTCACCTCAAAGAAGGAACCCGTCATCTTCACCAAGCTGGCCAAGTAGCTTGAGCGGCAAGCGTGGAGCAACTAGCGATCTCAACCCTTCTTGTGGCGATGACAGAGGAGAATACACTTGCGCACCCTATACCTAATGGTGGTACTGAGACTGGTGGCTTGGTAGAACGCAGAAGGACGAACAGGCATGAGTAGTATAATAAGGGTTCTGTAGTTATGGTGGTAAGTGCGTAATGCGGAAGCAAAGCGCCAGCCACTTTAAGTCTGCAGGCCAATCCAGTAGGACCTTCCGCCCGGATTGTGGACGGGAGTCACCGAGGGCGAAGTCACAGTCCACTCATACCACACCTTCGTTGAGGTGACGTGCCTCCAGAAGTGAGCCTCCACTGTAGCTCCCTTGGGCACGTAGATCGGTGTCTGCGCAATGGCCAATGGACATTTAGAATCTTTGGGTGCCAGGGGCTGCAAGGAGAGGCGTACGCGCAGGGGGAAGAAGAGAGGGAACCAGCTGATCATTCCCTCAGAGAAGGTAGCAGGATTGATGCCTGGTAGAAGGTAAACACGGTGCGTTAGCATCCGCTAACAGGCCATCAATTAACGTTAACAATCAAAATGGAATGTCCGCGACCAGCGAAACAAGCGCCGCCGCGAGGGGCACATGACGCTTGTATTAGGGCCGCGTTTTTGTTCTCGTCCAGTAAATGGGTATGAAGATGAACATCCGTCTCTCACTCCATCAAAGAGACAGACCTTCAGCGGACGATGGGACAAGTACTTTCATGACCACCACAAGAACAACCACCACGACTAACATATCAAGAAAACAGGCACGTACTGAGGTGAACGTTCTCGAAAAGAGTAGCATCAAAGAAACCGGCAAAGCCATGTAGGGTGGTCGCCTCCGCGATGACCCACGAGAGCTTGGTATATCGCGAGTTATCAATCAGCGCAGCTCTGTCGAGCGAAGACAAAATGAGAAAACCAACCCAGTAGGGTATGATGAGCAATAACCAAACCTGTTGGGATGAGTGAAGGTGAAGCAGGGTTTGGCCTCCGCCAACTGATCAACGTTGTGGAATTTGACAACGTAGGCCGTTTCGAAGTGCTTCCTGTCATTGTAGGCCTTGACTTCATTGTACAGCTTGGACGAACTGAGAGGAGCCAAAAAGGAAGTATACGCGCTGGGTATACTAATGCCGTGCTCTGCAGAAGGGCCAAGGGGTGACCAGTGAGTAAGCGAAGACAAACTCAAGCTTTAGACCAAGTGCTTCGCACCCTTGAGGAACTTCTGTGCGCCATCAAGGCACTCCGGCGACAGCTCATTGTCGCCGAAGGAGCCGAGCAGCTCACTGACAAGAATGTCAGCCTTTTCAGGGGCATTCCATACTCTCATGTCGGTATCCACTACGGTAACGTTGTCCCATTTCTCAGCAACCTTGCGGTTGCGTAGGGTGATCACTATTATAATACAACGACATCAGAAATCGAGCCCATTAAGGCACAGAGGTGATGGTGATGGTACCTGCATTGGCGTTCTTCTCCACAGCATAAACCCTCAGTTTTCTGTCCGCCTTTTTGCCCGCTTGAAGTGAGGCGTGCACTAGAGGACCTCGTCCAGCTCCTACTACCATGAGCACAGTCTCTTCATCTTTGTTCCTCTTCCTAAGTGCTTGAATGGCGAAGAACACGAGTTAGACATGTCGTTCGAGCCTCTAAGACGATCGTTGCAAGGTACCTTCATAGACAGCCCGCTCGTAGTCCCTGTATTTGATGGGATCGCGCTCAAAGGTCTCATAAGTCTGTGACTCGAGATTGTCCATAAGAGGCTGAAGAGGAGCCTGGAGGTAGTCCCAGTAAGGCGCCTCGAACTGCTCCTGGTCGGTCAGACGTGGCTGCTTGCGGTAAAGGAACCGCAGGTACTGAGGGTAGGCAGAAAGACCGTCCTTGTGCCGAGGTGCTCCGCTTATCAAGAACTGAGGGCGGTACTGTTGGTAGTACCATTATACCAAGGTTAGTTGCTAGACCGAAGGAATACCTCAGATGGAGCAGGGATACCCTAAACAGGCGTGTCAAGAGGGCCTGATGCCTCTGGGAAAGGGTGGGATAGCCCATCTTGTTGGTGAGGAAGATGCTGGTGGGCAGGATTACGGCTCTAATCGGCTCACCGAACCACCTTGCCAGCGCCTTCGCCGGGGGCAGGTCCGCCGTCAGCTCCAGAGCTGCGCGTTACACATCAGCTTGGTACCGCTGCACATCAAGGCCCAAGCGGAAGGGATCTGAGTACCGACGCCCAGAGTGGGATTGTGCTCAGCCATGAGGCGAAGGTTGTTCCACCACTCCCACGTATCGAGCTCGCGCTTCTGCTGCTCACTGAGCTCCTTCTCCTCGTCCTTCAGGTCAGACCCATCCAACAACAACACTGAGCGATCAGATCTCTTCAGTGGTTCCAACGTAAGTCGACAGGGGTGAGTGCCAACCTGAAGCAGCACCTCGGGTGCGAGCAGCGGAATCCTGATCCAGGCCTTCATGTAGGTCAGATTGCTCGCCACATGGTTGAGGATGTGCGCATAGTTGAACGAATGGAAGCGCGGCGCGGGGAACATGACCGCCGGCAGGCCGAGATGGCTGGCCCACGCGACCTCCTGCTTCAGAGCCTGCACACAGAACATCAATTAATACTTACTTCCTTTTCCATTTGATTTGGAACAAAATTAATACGCAAATTATGAAAGTCTAAATTGATTCGAGTAGCGGCATCAATTTTTCAGATGGAACACCCATACTTGAACGTTTTGATTGGAAATTGAAAACAAAAAGGCCATTTGCCTTGGGGAAAAAATTGAATAGGAATTCGTGTGGCACATCGCATATGTCCCAAAGAAAAATTTGTCAAAAATTAATGAGCATAGGGCATAGGGCTGGGAATGGGAATGGGGATGGGTACCTTCTCGGAACGGGTGCGGATGTCGGCGCTCTCCGAGTCGCAGTCGAGCCAGGGGGAGATCTTGCCGATGATGCTGGTGGTCCAGTCGGCCGAGGAGAGGAGCATGTCGGAGCGGGTGAGGGGCTCATCGCGCTTGATGATGAGGTCGTCAAAGGGCCGCTGGTAGCGCGGATGGACGAGCGGGACCGAGATGAAGTCGTACCCCGAACCGCGCGAGAATTGCAGCGTCTCTTCGATGTCCGGCACGCAGTTGGCGTCCAGTCCTACCGACACCCCATCATCCATTTCTTTGGTCCTTTGTTTTATTATTTCAAGAACTGCAGGAATGAATGTGATGAAGGCGAGAGGCACGCCTTGATCGGGGGAAAGACAAAGAACCACAACCTAAACATTCTCATATTTCTCAAAAATTTGAGCAATTGAATTCGAAATCATTTGGAAGATCATAAAATTTTGGTCAATTTGTAATTGTTTTGAAAATGATCAAACGATACTGACAGATCAGTCAGAAGAATCAAATCTCACTCTTGATTTGGAGTCGAAATTGAGGACGCGAAATCATCTTGGCGTGTGATGGCAACTAATCGGGTCAAAAATTCCAACATAGCTACGGCGATTGATGAAGCGGAGGCCGAGATTCAAGGTATCGAGAAGGAACTCGCGGAGGTGCGCGCGGCCAAGAAGACGAGTCCAGCCGAGCGGGAACGGCTGGCGGCACGACGAAAGGAGCTGGGCGAACGGCTGCGACGTGAGGAGGCCGCTTTGAGCCAGCTGCGATGGGAGAACGCCAAGACCAGCCTCGTGGCCACGGTCGCCCTGGTCCTCATCGCGGCCGTGTTCTACTATGCTGGTTACCTTCAGTGATGAAACAGCGCTAAACACAGGTTTGGCAAGAGCGATGCAAAGCGGGGATGACTCCTTCTTGTGCTGTTCAGGCAGCTCTGGTTGGGGTTGAGTAACTCAAGTTGTGTGACAAAAAGTTGAGAGATAGGGGCGGTGTTGGCACCGTGTCTCTTGCCCACGGTGTGTCACACCAAACCGATCAAGGCCTGGCGGCGCCGCTGTTGCTTGCGCTGCGGTCCCGATCGCGGTTGCTTGTGTGATCACCGGATCCCCGTTCTCGTTCTCTTGGGTGGTAGTCCTTTCCTCCCGATCGCTCCCCCTCACGTTCTCGTTCGCGGTCGCGGTCTCGGTCTCGGTCTCGCTCCCTGTACTGCCGTTCGCGGTCACGTTCGCGGTTGCGGTCACGATCACGATCCCGATCGCGTTCTCGGTCGCGACTGTGATCAGCAGGTGAGTGTCTTCCACCAGAACTTCCGTTTCTGCTGCTGCTACTCCGCTGCTGATCGCGCTCTCGCTCGCGATTACGGTCCCGGTCTTTGCTGTACTGCTCGCTACCACTGCTGTGCCGTCTCTCCTGATCTCTGTCGCGTTCTCTTTCCCTATCACGGTCACCACCTTCACGAGAAGGCGAGGAGGAAGAAGCGCTCGATGAATGCGAGGAGCGTGGGGCAGGTGCGTCCTTGTCGCGAGAGCCGGATGACGACCTGCGGTCTGCACTCGACTCTGCGGTTGTCTTTGGTGTAAGTGAGGAGCTAACGGGTTGGGATGAAGCAGAGGTCGCAGGCGGAGCGGGCGAAGATGTCGTCACACTGCTCTGTTCTTGCTTAGCTGCTTCCGGTTGGGACGGCGCGGCTTGCGGTGCGGTCTGCTCGGATATTTGTTGCTTCGCCTCTTGCGGCGGTTGTGAGTGCTGTTGCGCGGTATCAGCGGGCGTAGTTTCATGTGTAGTCGATTGTGGCATGCTCGGCTTGTCTTCGGTGCTCTTCTGCTCGCTCACTTCAAGATCCATACTGTCAGAACGTTCTGGAACCGGTGCGGTCGTGGTCTGTTCGGTTGCTGGCTTCTCGCCGGGCTGTTCTGGTTGCGACTCAGTTATGGATCTCTTTGACTCTTCCTCTGTAGCTGGAGCTGGAGCAGAGCCTGGAGCGGCCACTACAGAGTCGGTCGCTGGCGTTGATGCTGACGCATCCGATTGTTTTTGCTCTTCCTTCGGCGACGTGGCAGGGCTAGTTTGATCTGCCGACTTTTCCGTCTTCTCAGGCTTTTCTGTTTTGACAGGCTTCTTCGTGTGCTGCACATTGTTGCGATCAATTAAGCGAAGCCAAGAACGATAAGCGTGGATGTCCAGTGGAAGTACCTGCAGCTCCTGGATGGTAGCGTCATTGGAGGTGATGGCCTTGTCCATTACCGAAACGAAATGTTTGAGCAGGTCTGCAGCCGGCTTCGCTATGTCCTCGTCCGGGAGCTTTGAGAGTTTTTTGACTGTACGCCCAATCCCAGTTTCCTAAGTAAGAGGGACACATGCAAGAAGGCCATCGTCAGCACCAAGTAGTACATTTTTCGTTCAGCTGAATCAGCTTGCTGGATAAGATGTACTTACGTGAAGGAGCCTGACAGTGATCGGAGTAGCCTTAATGCGGGCTATGACCTTGTTGAAGGCCGGGGTGGACTTTTGCACGACAGCCTTCTTGAGCTGGCCATGCAGAACAGTGAGCTTGTCTTTGATCGAGATTTCATCCATCGGCTGCTTCTCGCTCTTGCCAGCTGCACTCTCTTTGGCCGCCTTTTTATGCTTCTGCTGCAGCTCTTCGAGCTTCTTCTTCCTCTCCTCCTTGGAAACCTTGTCACCGGCCTTATCG
>CDEZ01022503.1:0-12489 GCA_000826365.1 Acanthamoeba royreba | reverse complement strand
TGGGGGGAAGAGAACGAACGCAGGGGGAACTCACGCACTGAATTTTAGTTTGAAGACAAAGGCGACGATACAGAGCAGAAACGAAGAATCAGAAGGTGACGACGAGCTCGCCGTTCTTCTCGTGCCGGTAGGTGATGCTGTGCTCCTTGAAGTAGGTCTCCACGGCAGGCTTGATTTTAGGACCCTCCTTACCGCTGTGGTTGCCCGCACCCGTGATCACGGAGAGCTCCTTGAGGCCTGCATTCGGACCAGCAAGAAAGTGAGAAAACGCTGAGCACTGCATTCGAAGCACACGGCAGGCGTACCCTTGGCTTTGGCAGCTTGCAGACGATCCTCGAGAAACTTCAATGCGAACTTCACCTGCTGACCGTGCAGATCAATAGCTTCGATGCCCTTGTCCTTATTGCTGTACAGCATTTCAGTGAGCATCCGCTCTTGAAAGTCACATTGAGTGGATGAAAGCGTACATTTTCTCAAAGACTTCTCTGGCCGCTTCCTCCTGCGCAGCCTCCATATTGGCTGTTTCAGCCTTGGCTTTCTCTGCAATCAGATTGCTGTTAGCTGGGCTGGACGAATAACACTACCAGGAGCATGTGTTACCGCGAAGCTCGCGGGCTTTGTCCTTGTCTCCCTTCTCATAGGCTTCATCTGCTTCCTTGTGGTACTTGTCCCTGAGTTGAGCGTGCTTATCAACCTTCTTCTTGGCGGCTTGGTAGGCCTCCTCTGTTTCACAAAGGCGCAAACTTCAGACTGTGTCGATCAATGGTGAACAGGCATCCTGCAGTTACCATTGCGAGCGGTCTGCTCCTCGGCTTCCTCGGGCGTCACAATGGCAGCCTGCATATACATTTATCATGTGTGAGATTCCCCAGTGAGGAATTATTCGATAAGGCTGCGTCTCTGCAATGGCACCTTTCTAGCTGCTTGTTCGTCGACGATCTTCTTAATCTCGTCCTTCGCTTGCGCGACAGCCTGCGCCGTGCCGGTGATGGTCACCGTGTCCGACCCGTCCTTCGGCACATCGATGTGCGCACCTGTTTTTCGGACGAACAGAAGCAACGTTAGGGTCCTCAAGGCCAAACACCACACTACAAAAGTTGTTTTAAATTAAATTTGGATCAGCGAAATTAAATATTTAAACAATGCAACATGTTATCACATAGTTACCACCAAAAATAGTTAGTGTGCTACTGTGAGTGGCAATATTAAGGAGGCAGTCAGGTGGTACGAGAGGAGGGGAGCATATGAAAATACCCGTGGAGGACTGGAGCTGCTTGATGGTGGCGCCCTTGGGTCCGACGATGTAGCAGTGGAGGCTCTTGTCGATCGAGAGCTTCTCCTCCACCTGCCCGGACGATGAGGAAGAGGAGGAAGAAGAGGCAGCAGGTGCTGCGTTCTCCTGTTCCGGTGCGGCCTTCTTCTCCTTCTTCTCGGCCTTGGCCTCCTTGGCCACCGGTTCCTTCTTCTCGGCCTTCTTCTCTTTCTTCTCCTCCTTGGCCTCCTTGGCCACCGGTTCACTGGCGGGCTCGCTGGAAGCAGTGTCCTTATCGGCCTTCTTCTCGGCCTTCTTCTCGGCCTTGGCCTCCTTGGCCACTGGTTCCTTCTTCTCGGCCTTCTTCTCCTTCTTCTCTTCCTTGGCCTCCTTGGCCTTGGCCGGCTCCGCCTTCTCCTTCTTCTCTTCCTTGTGCTCCTCCTTCTTGCCGCCCAGCTTGAACGTGCGCCGCAGGAAGTTCATGTTGCCGTCCTGGTACGGGAAAAGAAAAGCTCCTCCTTTGTAGCAGCCGTGCAAAATGTGAAACACAAAAACTCCTAAACCTTCTGAAAGAGATTCCGAAACGATTAAAAACAGATGAAACATTTTCAAAAGCCAAAATCGAAAAGACACAATTTTTCATTCCTAGAATTAAAAAGTTTTGCATTCGACGTTCATTCAGTTGCTGCAGTCTGCAAATCGCAAGAATTCGATTCGAATGGAGGATGAAGGATCGAATGGGGTTGGCCATGCGGCTGCCTCCACTCCTTCTTCCTCGTCCTCATCGAGAAACACAGTAAATGCTGATGATGATTCACCGAATAATTCATCTTCAGCCGCACCGATCGCCGAGGGGGCGGCAGCTGCCACGTCATTGGCTCCTACACCTTCTCCTCTGCCCGCTGCACCTCCAGCTACGTCGTCGTCATCGTTGATGACCATGCTGGACCAGGCCATCGCCCTGGCCCAGAGCGCGGCTGCCGCCGGCAACATGAGTGACACCTTTCGTCAGCTTGCCGCCACCATCACTGCTGGGTTCTTCTCCTCTCCTTCTACTTCCTCCTCCTCCTCCTCCTCCTCCTCTTCTTCTTCTTCTTCGTCCTCAGCTTCGTCCTCTTCCTCGTTTCCTTTGCATCAGACAAAGTCAGCCACAGCAGAGACTCAGCGGCCGACGACGCCTTCGGTGGCCGCGGCTGCGGTGCCGGCCGCGAGCGGTGCGCCGCCGCCTACAGCATCGCCAGCAGGAGTAGAGGCAGCAGGAGGAAAGCCTGCTCCATCAGCGTCGATCATACCGACATTGACACCGGCGCCGCAAGCTCTTTCGGTAGGTCACCATCTTCATGTGCTGCATCAGCAGCAGTTACAACAGCAACAGCAGCAGCTGCAACAACATCTACAGCAACAACAACAACAACAACAACAACTGCACCAGCATCAACAGCAGCAGGCTCAGCAGCAACAACAGGCGATTGTAGTAACGAATGAGATAGCCTACCGCAACCGAACGGTGGTGGATCTCAAGTCCGAGCTGCGACGTCGCGTCCTTCGGCAGACCGGGCTCAAGGCCGATCTTGTGCAGCGCCTGGTTGATGACGATGCGCGGCGCGGCAAGAGCCCTGTAGTACGCACGCAATCTTGAGTGTCGATTGCCCGCATGCAGGCGATCTCACTTGTGTGTGTGATGTATGTACACAGGTGAGCGTGCCGGCTCCGCAGTTGCCGCAGACGGCAGCACCACGAACGTCAACAACCGCCATACCTTTCCCTCCTCCTCCCGCTGCCGCTTGTCCACCCACTCTTCCTCCTGTTCCTCCAGCTGTTGCGCATATCCCTACGTTGCTTCCTCCTCCTGCTGCTGGTCATCCTATTCTTCTTCCTCCTGCTGCTGGTCCTCCTTTCTCAGTCTCTGCCTTACCCGTTTTATCCTTGCCAGCTCTGCGTGCTGGAGCAGTACCATCAACAACCGCGCCATCAACACCCGGTGCCTCTCGATCCAAGGAGGTGGTGGTCGATCTGACCGAAGTGGACGAAGTGATAGAAATGGATGGCCTCAGCAGAGAGAAGAAGCGACCGCGCGATCAGTACAGCACGAGCGAGATCGACCTTACTGCTCTCGAAGAGGATGATGAGGTGCAGATCATACCAAGTACACCAACAACGACAACGTCCAGTATGGCACGGGACGACATGGTAATCGATGAGACCAGCGGAGTTGCTGTTTCAAATCGACAAAAACGACAACGTGTCAAGGATGAACTCGATAGCGCAGAGCTTAACAGGCTGGCGCAAGTGCATGCAGCGCTTTCAGAGTTCTTGGGCAGTCGCAACCTGGCGGGAGGGCCTACAGCGACGTACCCGTCTTCATCTGCGACCGCACAGTCTCCGGCCCAGTCTTCCTCCTTTTTAAGCTCTTTGTTCGGACAATCTGCCACTCCTAGCGGACGACGTCGCCGATTGATTGCAGACGATGAAGAAGACGAGGAGGAAGTTGAAGGTAAGATCTTTTAAACTTCGTATTCAAGATTACCCTAAAGTTGAATGAATACGTATTGGCGATGTACAGAAGCGGAACTCAGTCCTGATATTGACACTGCGCCACCTCCCTCTGGTCCGGAGCGAACAGCTTACGAACAAATACAGGTATGTAAGCGTAATGATTGCGGCGCTGGACGATGCAGTATGTGCAGTTACTAACCTAACAGCTACGACTTCAGCTTTATGTAAATAGCACAATGAATGCGGAGATTACTGAGGAGCTCCCCGAACCAGAACACCTCGCTGTGCGCTTACTACCGCACCAGCGGCAAGCCCTCTGGTGGCTGCACAAGCAAGAGAACCAGCCTATTAGCAAAGGCGGCATTCTGGCTGATGCCATGGGTACTTATCGTTATCACGCATCACAGAACACATGCTTATTAACTTGATTCCAGGAGTGGGCAAGACGATAGAAATGCTTTCGCTCATTCTCCATACCCTGGATCAACAGAATCAAGAAAAGGAGGCACGACAAGGTGGAAGAAGGTTACAGGTTCAGCGTCTCATTCTCCTACCCACTGGTTCACAGTGTGCTTAATTCTTCTCTTGCAGGGCGGCACGCTTGTTGTGTGTCCACTATCGACGCTGTCTCAGTGGGATCAGGAGATACGGGATAAAGTGGACGAGGGAGTACTCTCTGTCGCAGAGTTTTACGGGGCTGGTCGGTCAGGTTTATCGGCTGCTCGGCTTGCCCAGCATGATATCGGTACTTGTCTACCACTCCCCATCTTCTCATTCTTCCAAGTAACCTGTTTCTGTGTGGATAGTGCTCACAACCTTCGGCACTATGCAACGCAGCTGGCCGAGTGATGATCCCAACGTTCTTGTGCAGAGGACGATGGGAGCACTGCATAAAGTCAACTGGTACAGTCATTCTCTTCCAAGTTTGGTGGACGCAAACCAACCACCCATTTAACGTGTACGCAGGTTCCGTGTTGTGCTCGACGAAGGGCACATCATTCGCAATGAAAGCACTCAAACCGCCAAGTCAGCCTATGCCCTCAAATCCAAATACCGATGGATCATGTCGGGCACACCGATCCAAAACAGGTCAGTTTGATGATCTTGATGGTTCATTCCGTCAGTTCTTACTGAATTGCTTGTTTTCAGTCTCGACGATATGTATTCCTTGCTGCACTTCCTAAGGATTCCCGAGTGTATGGACAAGACCTGGTGGCAGCTGCATGTCAATCCTGAGGGCGACTACTCGGCTCTCAAGGTACGTTCGTCGAACCGTACACTTAATGGCCTTGGCTGTATATTCACCGTGAAGAGCTTAATTGCATCAGCAACTCTTGGAAACACTTCTCCTACGGCGACCAAAAGACTATCAGATTGAAGGGAAGCCCATCGTCGATCTGCCCCCTTTGACCATAACCGAACGCAAGTTTGTACGGAAGTCCTTTGCAGTGGCGGCTTGTCTAGCAACTAACTTGTTGATATCCTTACAGGAGTTATCTGAAAATCATCGAGGCATCTATGATGCTCTGTACAATCGAGCGAAAGCGCAGTTCGCTCAGTTCTATGAAGAGGTCCTTCTTCACCTTCTTTTCGCCCAACAGAAGAGCATACAAGCCTAACCTCGTTCTGCATATAGGGCTCCGTGATGGAACACTATCTCACTATTCTCGCGCTCTTGCTGCGGCTTCGCCAGATATGCGACCAGCCAATGTTGGTGGCCATCTCAGCACTGGAACAAGAACAAGTCACTGAAGCCAATCGCCGTCGAGGCAGAGCAGGAAGAAGACGGAAGAGCAAGCACAAGATCACCTACTATGAGGCTGGACAGAAACTAAAGGCCGCCTACGTGAATCCACAAAGCAACTCCTCCCGAGATCAATCAACAGTTAATGCGGAGAGGGAAGCCTTCCTTCGGCGCCTGCTGGGAGTAACTGAACTCTGCAATATCTGCTATGATGAGATACTACCTGGTGACAAGGTAGAAACGGCATGCAGGCATCTATTCTGCGAGGGCGTACGTCTTCCATCTTCGTCAGCTGCGAGTTATGCTCACCCAATTTTGATCAACATGCAGTGTTTCGAGAACTCGCGCACAGAGCAGGAAGACTCACGGAGATGTCCCGCGTGCGGGAAGAGTGCTTATCCGCTTAGACATGGCACAAATAACCTTCTTTCATCTTCTTCCGACACCAAGCCCAAGCAAGAGCCAACGCAAATCAGTCGAGATGGATTGGGTGTAAATCGCTCATCGAAGAAGGAACGAAAGTCGAAGTCAAAGAAAGAGCCAAGCTACTCGAGTGATGAAGAGGAGCCCATCACAAACTCAACCTCTCTGTTCGGCGATGACGAGGAAGATCGAGCCACCAGTACCTCTACTTCAGCCATCAAGAATGAGGAGGATGATGATGACTTGTTCGCCGATCTGGGAATCACCTCTCAGCCAATAGTCAAAGATGAAAAACTCAAGCAAGAGCCAGAAGCAAAACCTGAACACAGCGGGAGAGACAATGAGGATCTCTCCGCACAAGAAGCTGGAGATCGATTAGAAGAGAATTCAGATGAAGAAGTTGAAGGAGCAGAACAAGAAGACGACGAAGAAGTGGAACCAGAACGACCACAGCTCGATTGGGATATAGAGTTAGAAGAGGATCAGCGAAAAGCACGAGAGGAGGTGGAAATGTTAATGGAAAGCGTCAAGATCAAAGCCCTCATAGAAGATCTGGAGCGTACCCACCGCGAGGAACCGGAGGTGAAGTCGCTCGTGTATTCCCAGTTTACGCGATACTTGGACATGGTTGCTCATGTCCTACGTTGGAAGGGTAAGAAGGCTTCCTCTCTGCACTCAATTTGACCATCAGGTCTCATCCAACACAAGCAGAAATCAGCTTCGTTCGACTTGATGGCAAGATGCCAAAGAACAAGAGACAGCAAGCCATGCAGCGCTTCAAGGACGATCCCGAGGTGAAAGTGTTTCTTATCAGCCTCAAAGCGGTATATTCCTCCCACTACTGCTCTTGACGTATGACGACTAACTTGCAAGATCTTTGTTTGGCCACTTATAGGGCGGCTACGGTCTCAACCTCACTGCTGGTTCAAGGGTGCATATGCTCGACCCTTGGTGGAATGTACGTTGGATTGGTCAGTGCTTTCGGATGTGAAATCCTAACGCCGATCACCTCGATAGCCGGCGAGCGAGCAGCAGGCCATAGACCGGGCACATCGCTTGGGCCAGACCAGAGAGGTGGTAGTGACGCGCTACCTAATCACGGACTCGATCGAGGAGCGCATCATTGAACTACAACTCAAGAAGAACGAACTTGCGCGAGGTATTAAGAAGAGGCCCTCTCCTTCCCCTGCTTCGCGATGTACTCACTAATACCTGCGTTACGTGCGTCAGGTGCATTTGAGGGTGGAAGCGCACAGCGATTGAGCGTGCGTGAGCTGGGCATGCTCTTTGGCCACCTCACTGCGGCGACGCCCTTCGGCCAGAATCCCGCCGGTGGAGCACCAGACTTTCCTCAGGGCCCACTCGGTCCGTCTTGGCTGTGAGCCTCCATCACCTACCCACTTAAGAGTGTACAAATGATCTAGATCTTACGATTGAAAACTCAAACATCCCTTTCTTCCGTATTGAGGTCTGCGTCTCACCATGGAAGAGGACTCACATGTCATAATGGCATTTGTCAAGCGTCATTTCGGACTTATGCAGACCTTGTAATTCTTACATTTTTCTTGTTGTGCACCACAAGGTAGCACACAGGAGTACGAAGGTGAGTAAAGACCGACAACGAAGAGGACCAAAGGTCGGGTGGGTGCCCCATCGCTTGCAAAGATGAGTTTGCGCTACTTCGCCATACGTATCGTAATGACAGATCAATTTCTATCGATCACTAGTCGTGTCATACCTAACGGTAGAAGTAGCGCGGAAGTGCAAGTACTTCCCATCAAGGTGAACTCGTAGGAAGAATATTCTTCGAACGAACGGACTGGCTGCGCCGGGTCGGTACAAGATCCGGCGCTGGCCCTCCATCAACGCAGAGAGTAAACTCTGCTTCATCAACAAATCGCCTGGCCGCAAGGTCAGGATCCCCCTGGAACCCAATACCCCCAATCCACGCGATTCGCCATCAAGCAGGCACCCATACCCACCTTTTGCTGCCGCACTACACAGATGTTGTTGAAGTCAATGCATGTTTTAGCAATACTAAGCACTCAGAGTTGAGAATCAGCACTGGACACTTACTGCTCATGATGGCGGCTGCCACATAACTTCGAATATGCGTTTGCTGAGGATCGGACCCAGCTTGCGACCCGAGGCCGTGAGATGAGCGAGCAGGGCCTCGCGCTCATTATCTTTCTCGCAGAGCTCGTAGGCCTGCGCCAGCTTGTGCGGGGTTGGATACCGATCGGTGATGGCCTTTGCTTTGGCCGCCGATACACCATTTATCTGAAGGAGTGTCTTGGATAAGTTATCCAAGCGCGGACATCGAGACGGGATGTGTACCTGCATGAGTTGCTTGGCAAACACGTCGGTGATGGTGAGGTTGCCACTCTTTGACATCTTCTCGCTCCATCGACCTATCTCCCAAAGGGCTTTCCTCTTCTGTGCATGTACCACCTCTTGTTCATAGCTTTCGTCGTCACTTGCATCGGACTCGTCGTGCTGTCGAAGGGTTATGGGTGGAGTTCGGGAAGAGATCTGACGAGTGAGAGCCTGCAGAAAGCTGATGGTCTCGCGAAGAGATGCACTACGCTGGACTACGAAGTCATTGCCCACCTGCGTCGAGATAAGAGCTGACTCCAACGTGTCCACAGGCAGCTGATTCCAGGTCTTGTACGGATTTCCGCTTCCGCTGAGCGCTCCCTCCACAATGTACACCACACGTTCCGCTCCGCTCTTCGCCAATCGAAACTGTTTTGGTGGGTTTGTCAGAGGGAACTTCATGCTTGAATGGATTTGTTCTGCATCGTACCTTCTGTTCGTAGTACCGACCATCCTTGATACTTGCCCAAAGATCATCCACTTTCTTTCGTTCCACAATCACGTCGTTCAGCACGTACTCCGTACCGCGCAGCTTGTCGCGTGCAATCCACAAAAAGTCACCAAGCGCAAGGCTCCTCTCTTCACACGGAACACCACGTTTCAGCAGCTCCTGGAAGATCGTCTTTCGGCCTTTTCCCTCCTTGCCCTTGTCCGCAATCTCTCGAGTGTCGACAAGCATGACCACCTCAACGTCCTTACGCTGAAGAACTTTCTCAGCCGTACGGCTGCGCTGACGCTCTCGTGTAGAGTTGCCGACCCGTGGTTCCGTATCGTTCTGTCTTTCTGCGGCAGTTGACGAAAGCTTCGTCGTCGTGGTTTCGGCATTGGACCGAGGAGCGTTATCGTGACCGACTTCACCTTCGAGAATCGTGGTCAGGCATCGCGGTACTCGGCTGCCGGACTTGCTCTTATTTGCAGTGTTCTTTGCTTTGCTCAATTTATCTTCACTTGATCGTCCCACACGGCCTCCAGACTCACTTACAGAATCTACACACAGTGGAGCATCGTCCTCGCGCAACCAACCTCTATAGAGGAAGAAGATGAAGATGTATTCCAATGAGATCAGAGCGATGAGACGAACCTAAAATAATTGCACTTAGGGTTCTTCCTGAACGGCGACACCAAAATTCGGTAGTGTCCGCTCCATGCGTTGGGATCCAGCAAAGAGGAGATGCGAAAGTAACGGTGGCCTGGTCAAATTTAACAGTGAGGTTAGAAAGAGTTCTCTAGGTAGGTGGACGGCTGTAAGCGTACCCTCATGAATCTTACACGCTGCATCCCATTTATATTTACAGCAGTGTTCGTCATCATCAACGTAGGTGAAACTTGCGGGCGATGACTTACGCGTTACGGGTGATCTGTGTCGCGGCGAGATGGCGTGCAAAGAAGGCGAAGCAGAGCTTGACCAACGAGGAGAACGCCACGGCTCCTGAATCGAGAGGGGAGAAGAGCAGAACAGCTCGCCTCTGTGTCGACTTGGAGAGAGTGATGTGCGGACGGGAGAAGTCTCGTATACCGGTGACATAGAGAGATCGATGGTGTGCAGCAATGGAATTCCTTCCGACTGCGTCTTGCATGAAGTCTTGGTCTGGATGCCTACACACGTCTTCTCAGAGTTGTACACAGAGCTGCTCAGATTTTCTTTGTCCTCTTCTCGGTTCCTCTTGAGGGCAATGGTAGATCGGCACTCTGTCCTCAAAGAAGTGGGTTGAGTGTAATCCTCTCTGATGCGTTGGCAGGATGACCTGCTTTGTTCGGCAGTGCGCGCCGGCTGCATAGGCTTGCCGGTACGCTGGGTAGGTTCCTCTGGCGATGAGGACTCGGGCGATTCGTCATCTCCTATAGTTGTCTTTTTTGATGCGTTGGCTAAGCGCTTCGCTACTTCTTGGCCTTCGGCAGTAAGAGAATATCGTTGGGTCTCGCTCAAAGGATGTCGTTGTACAAGCCCTTTCTTGATGAGGGTTGAAATCGCAGTCTTCCACGCTCCATCATCACCTGACTGTTGATGATTGAGTGTCTCTGATTACACTGTACTTTGCTGAATGCCCGTACCTCGCAGGGTGTGTCGCAGAATTTGGCTGCCTTCTCAAGCAGATTGGCTCGAGCCACTGGCGCGATGGAGGAACACTTCTTTAGGGCCATGATGATCGCATACGGAACTGCCGTGTTGATCATCACAGTGAGAATTCTATCGAACTGTGAAGGGCACAGCAACGTACCTGAACGGAAACGAGGAGTATACGCTCGGTTGGTACCTCTCTGCCGTTTGTTTGGGGGTTCCTCTGCTTGCTCAGTTTGTGAAACAACAAGAGCAGCAGCTCGTCCTGCGTTGTGTGCACTTGGCTGGGCATTCTCATCTACAGTTGTACAATCCTGATCACGGGTACGTTCTGAACGTGTGTGTGGAGAGTGGCACACATACGAACATTCAGCCAAGCTCACAAACCAACTTGAAGAAGCGCGGCGTACTTCGGATCGAGGAGGCCTCTTTCACTGTGGCGTTGGCTTTGGCGTTTGCCGCCTTCCTCTTGTCTATCTCCTTCTGCAAGCGGGGCAGCAGCTGGTCCAGCTTCCGCCCTATCGCCGGACCGATGCCCTGCCATTTCCACAATTTTATTCATTTATTCGTTTATTATTTTATTATTAATGCTCTATTTACAGGATGTATTATCGTTATTAATAATAATGAATTTAAATATTAATATTTTTATCGAGTACCTCCAGCATCATGGCTTCTTGACCATCTTTGAGCGGCAGGGGATATTTCTGGACCGACCGCAGGGCCTGCATTTTTGGAAATAAATTAAAAAAATAAATACTAAATAATCAATCACAGCCGTACAAAGAGGTAGGCCTTGTGCAGGTGCTGCTGGCCCTGCCTCTGGGCCTCCGCGGCGAGCCCCTCTAGCAAGTACTCCATCTGCGGGTTGGCCGAAGGGTACTTGTCCGTCGCCATATGGCCGAAAAGCCTGGACCCCTCCTCTTTCCTCTCGCCCCTCTTTTTGCCTTCGTGTAGTGCGGGAATCGGTGGCTACATTTTGGCGGGAAAGTTTTATACATTTTTTAAATTCTAGCAGACGAAATTTAATTTCAACTTCGAAATTGGTTTCGCTATTTCGATTGGGAAAGCAATCAGGGGCACGTGTGAAGAAGAAACGCCGATTGATCACACCGAGACACAGAGGCAAGATGCAGACAAGGTGCCTGTGTGGGTTGCTTGCTGCCCTTTTCGTCTTGGTGGGAGTCACGCAGGCTTCCATCAGCCCTGCCTCTATCACGACGGAGGGACCAGTTCCTCACGCGCTTTATCAGTGGACAGTGGACCTGGACCTCCCGCCCGAACAGAGATGGCCATGGGAGGCCATGATGCCTGTCTATGGCGCGACTCTCAAGGCCGCTACTGGTCTCATCTCCCAGTTCATCCCTCAGGTAACCTCTTTTTTATATGTATTGATTATTTCTTATTTCCGATTAAATGTTTATTTTTCATATTATTAGGAAGATGTCCCCTACATAGTAGGTCTGGCTGAGCAGCTAGCAGTCTACGGGTACCTTGGAGAGTACGGCGGCGAGTTGAAGTCGCTGTCCAAGGCAGTGGGTGTAGGACTCGGCGAGGTGGTGTTGCTCAATCTCATCTATGAAGTCGAGGCAGGCTGCACTTCCATCGTAGCCGAGGGGACTGATGGCACCATCTATCACGGCAGTACTGTTCTCCTCCTTCGCTTTCGTTCTTTTCTTTCGTTTTCGTTCTTTCGTTTCTGATGATGAGACACTTACTGAGGACCACGCAGGGAATTTGGACTTCAATCTGGCCAGTGTTCTGCGTAATATGACGATGGAGGTCGTCTTCAAGTCGAAGGGACAAACCGCTTTCATTGGTAAGAGCGACGAAACCCTACTCAGTCCAGAGGAGATGGCTGGTTGATTGTCTCTTGTATGCGCACAACAGCTACTACCTACGCCGGATACGTGGGTGTTCTGACAGGCATGCGTCCTGGCGCATTCTCCATTTCTCTCGATCAGCGAGAGAGCGGGTACCTCTATGAGAATCTCCTCATGGTTCGTCTATGCCTTCTTGGCAAGCGTAAAAGTGGAAAGACTTAACATTCCCACGGCCTAGGCTCTCTTTGTGCATGGCACTACTGCTTCGAGCTTCCTCATTCGCGAGGCTCTGTTCAAGATGAGTACTATTACCTTT
>CDEZ01022502.1:0-17591 GCA_000826365.1 Acanthamoeba royreba | reverse complement strand
TGCAAGTACGCCTCGACATCGAAGAAGGCCGTCCCGATCTTGTTCTACAACTGGCCTGCCGTGCCGGCCAGCATGAAGGGTATGAAGGAGCCCACGCGGCTACTACGCTTTGGACGAAAGATGTTCAAGTTGGGCTACGAAGCGGGCAAGCGCAACGGCGAGCAGATGCAGTGCCCGAGCAAGTACAACCCGGCCTCGCTCTACGCCATTCTCTATCCCCATGGCGGCAGCTTCATCCCGCACGTTGACGGCGCCAAGGGCTGGGCCCTCAGCGTTTCCGTGGGGGACGCAGCCAACTTCTTCTACTCTGAGGTGCGCACCACCAACTCCCCCCAAGCACACCTGCCAATCTTGAGATTCTATTCTCTCTTGCCACTCTCTCGCGCATATGGCCATCTTTGTGATGGTAACCAATCTCATAGCTCGGAAGCATTGACCTCTTCATTTCTTGATGCATTCCCCCTCTTCGATTCATCTTTTTCTGAGATTTCCTTCCTTGCTGTGAAATTTCGTCTTCCCCCGTCACGCGCGCAACAACTTATCTGCTGACGCTTGACAAACAGACCAAGACAAGTGAACGAACCTACGTGCGCCTCGATTCAGGCGATGCGCTTATCTTCAACGGTGGACAGCTCTACCACGGGGTAGAGAACATTATTCCCAACTCGGCACCCGACTTCTGGCGGTCGGAAGAAACAGATATCAGTAAGTATGACATGTCGAGACTAGTGCTTCAGTTCCGAGACCCACAGAGGGACCAGTCCGGCCTCAAGTATTATCCTGTCTTCCAGGCCATTGGCGAGTAGATCTCCTTCGGCCCTAGCACTGCACGCCTTTCCTCTTCCTAAAACTGCACAGATTCTTTCAGCCTCTCTTCTTATCTTTTCCTATCCCGCCTCTTGTGAATATAGCTCTCATTTGTACTTAAGATCCGGTCGCCAATGCAGATAAACCAAATTGAGGCATACGTCAACGTCTCTCCTTCTGCTACTGTTGGAATCAATCAGGATGGCATGAGCTTTATGTACACTAATGCTTAACCAAATCATCTTACGGAGAATGACCGCTGGAGGTGATGCCAAGTTCAAACAGCATCTACTCCAAGCTTTCACTCTACGCTGGTAGTGCTCGGCAGCTCACGTACAAACGCATACACAAGCCCGTCAAGGTACTCCCCGTCCTTTAAGTATGCTCTTCGAGATTGTCCCTCTAGCTCAAAACCAGCTTTCTCCAGTACTCGTGCAGAAGCTCTATTCCGCTGAAACACGCAAGCCCAAACTCTGAAAGGAGAAGGACTTGTAAGTCACCGTCGCTTCGCTCTATCACGGAATAGAAAGTCGCCTCACCTCACTATGGGTTGCCCTTGATTCCATCGCTGAGCAAAGGTTTCGGCGAAGAGGTATTGCTTAAAGGCTGCCACGGCATCTACCATGATGCCTCGACCCCAGTGTGTCTCGGCCAACCAGTACCCAAGTTCCACCGAGTGGCGGAAGTTGGCCAGTCCATCAACCTTGGCCGCAATACCTCCTACTACTTGCCACTCTGTGGCCTCTTCGCTGCCTTCTCTTTCCCTTCGTACACAGATGCAGAAGCGACGCCCGTTGTCGTTCTTCTGACAGAATGCGATCCATTCATGTGCGTCTTGCAGGGTGTATGGGTGCGGGAACACGTCCAAGAGGTTGCGCGCGACGTTAGGGTTGTTGGCAGCTATCGCCAGTTCCTCAGCGAACTCCTCGCGCCAGAGCAGAAGCGCGCACTTCGTTCCAACCGCCACAGGACTATCATCCACCTGGAGCACCTCGCCTTCAACCTTCTCCATTGCCGTCGTGTTGTGGAATTATAAAAGAACTCAAGATGTTAAATAATTATATATGTTTTATAGCAAAACCAAACTCAGAAAAATATTGGAATTTCTCAGCCAACAAAACAGAAGCTATGTACAGGAAGACGCGAAGGACATTCCATTCACACGTCTTGGGTTGCCTGATATCGTGGGTAAGAACGCTCAGATGAGAGGATGGGGGACGTCACATCAGAATATTCGCCTGGGACGAGGAAACAGAAACAAGCATCATCAGAAGCAGGTGGACAGAGGGAAACGTGGATGAGCAATGTACCGATGCTGCTGCTGCTACTGCCGTGCTTGCTGCCACTGCTGAATTCAGCGTCATCTGCATCAACCTCCTCACACTTTTTAGCTTCCCAATGATCGACGATCGCTGCACCGATAGTATCGCCATACACATTGACGGCTACATCATAACGTCAGCAACACCTTTGTCCAACAACAAAGAATCAAGGAACGTACTTGTTCGCAATCTGTCAAGAAACCAGTCAACCGAAAACAGAAGTCCTATTCCTTCGAGTGGCAGCCCCACAGCCGTGAGGACCATGACCATTGTGACCAAGCCCGCTTCAGGGATACCCGCAGCACCCACAGCAGCAAGGGTAGCTGTCAGTGCTACAATAATGATCTGTGGTACGCTGCGTGTGAGCTCACTGAGCACTTGGGAAAGGACTACATGTGGCTTACCTGTGCGAATGATAAATCTATACCGACCGCCTGAGCGATAAATATAGCTGCTACAGCTTCGTATAGCGCAGTACCATTCATATTCATGGTTGCTTTACGATCAACGGTGGCACCATGACAGCATTTAGTGAAACATTTATGAGTGGCGAAGCTAACGGTACTTACCTCCTAGTGGCAGAACAAACCCAGCGATGCGTTTTGATATTCCACAGTTCTCTACGCAGCACTTGATTGTCACGGGGAGCGTAGCTGAGGAGGAGGCCGTACCCAGAGCTATCAAAAGTGCCTGGGAAAGGCGAGACATGAACTGTACCCATGCATTAGTACTGAGAGCTTATCAGAATAACTGCTCGGGAGAGTGTACGACGTAGGGATTCTTTCGAGTAATCACCGCATAGACTGCTGGCAAGAAAATAAACATATGAAATGCCAGTCCTATAACTACAGTCGCTGCAAAGAGGATTAGTTCGCTTACATGGATGCTGCTATCAAGCTCATCGTACCAACGAACACACTAAGCTGTTCGATTTTAGCCCAGAAATGCTCATCTTTCCCCAACTTTGAAATGATGAGTGAGCAGATGCCAATGGGCACGAACCAGATCACTGTATATTACAGGAAATGAATCAATAAGAAGAGCAGATGAAGAACATTAGCGTGATAGGATATGAATACCAAGACCAACAATCTGCATGATAGCCTCATTGAATGCGTTGAAAAACTCTGTCACTGCCCGTCCTCTTTCACCCATCTTAAGCAGCACGATGCCCAACGCTGCGACAGGTAAGCTGAAATGTAAGCAAGCTGTGGTCATGAAAGTAGTGGCGAGTTTACCAACAGCGAAAGTTATGATGCCAAGTACGTTCATATCGACAGCCGCCTTAACCAAGTTGGGCGGGAAGAGACTTCGGAGGATGTCGAGTATGCTATCTAGTGGTGTCTTTTGTGTTGTTGGGGCCTGTGCGTCTTCAGGTATCTCAGCATAGTGTCCTGCAGCATATTGTGAGTACGAGGACTGAGCGTAATCGAGGAGTGTATGCATATGAATGTCGATCGGATTACCTGGCCTGATGAGCAACACCCAAAAGATACCGAACATGGTGGCAATGACAGTTGTAGCGCCATAGTAGGCCAGCGCCCGCAACGAAAGGTGGCCCGTGTTGCGGGTGCTACCGAGCGAGGTGATGCCAGCAACGATGCTGCAAAGGATGAGCGGCACGACCAGCGCCCGAAGCATGCTGAGCAGCAGCTCACCCGGGAACCCGAGAAGCACTATTGTCGTGGCATCCGGCCGCAGGGTGCTCACAATATAGCCCACCACCATACCCACCACCGCCCCTGCAGAGTCGGAAAATTATTGTGATTGTTATTTGATTTATTTATTTATTAATTAAATAAAAGGTGGATAATGATTAAAAAAGAGGCAAATGTGTTGAGAAGAGGCCAACCTAGGATAGTAAGGTAGAGAAGGAGGTTGCTGTGGCCGGCATGCGAGTCTGGTGGATCGAGCATGTTCAGCAGACGACCCCACCAGTGCGCTGCCCGCGCTTCTCGTCGTCGTGTATCGGCGAGTAGCACCTCTACGATCTCCTCATCATCCAATGACCCAGGCAGCTGGCCTACGGACGTGCTGCGTGGACGTCGTTCACGCTCCATCGGCAACTGCTTTATTTTGGCACACAATAGCTGTGGCCTCGACACCACAGCAAGTGCTGGACGCTCGGAGAAGTTATTAAACTTGGCTGGTCTCCATCTACTCCCTCGAAGCGGGGGACTAGCTCAGTGGTAGAGCAGGCGACTGCAGATCGTCAGGTCTCCGGTTCAATCCCGGAGTCCCCCTTCTTTTTTGTTTTCGTTCAAACATCAGCCTTTTACTTTACGAAAAGGCAAAATCGCTAGATCCCTGTGTGTTTGTTCACCAAGCAAACATGAGCAAACCGTATGTGCCACCGTGGTCCATCTTTTTTTTCAATGCTCACAAAAATGGTGCAGGAAGGGAGTGATTTCGATTGCCCAGGGTGCAGTCGTGCCCAAGGACTGCCAGCTGGAAGGCAACATCTTCATCGGTGAGGGCACCGTGCTGCATCCCCGCTGCAAGATTATTGCTGAAAAGGGTAGCATCACCATCGGCAAGGGCAACGTGATTGAAGAGTTTGCAGCCATTATTAACACGCAAGGTAATATTTTCTTATTTATAAAATTCCTAATTGATATACAATTTTAAAACATGTCGTTTCTTAATTTATTTAATTCTCTAATAATAAACAAACTTTAAATGAGTATTTTATTGACGTTAAAGCTTCGTGGTTGTGCAGAGGAGGTATTGCGTGTGGGAGACTACAACCTGATTGAAGTGGGAGCTCGTATGTGCATCATCGTCCTTGCGATATCGGCCTTTGTTGTCGAACTGATGTCATACTCCTTCTGCAGAGGTCCGCTCACGACGGATTGGAGATCGGAATACGATCGAGATACGCGGTATGCTTAAGGCCTGCATCATGGATTTGTAGATCACACGCACTGCTTCGCTTGTCTAACCTCATAGTGGATCACACAGCATTGCTCGGTGAAGGCACGGTGATCGGCAACGACTGTGTTGTGGGTATGGGCGTGAAGCTGTCCCAAAATGAAGTGCTCCCTGATTCTATGATAGTCTACGCTCCGCGTAACACCAAGCGAATCTTGACCGATACCAAGGAGGTACGTGCCGACTTACGGGTCTGCAGCATTTTCAAATCCACTTAATCGTGCTTTCTGATGACAGGCGCACCTTGCGCTTCATGCGCGACACCAACAGTTGCTGGTGAGCACTCTTCCAAAATTTCACCCTCTCATCAAGCCAAATGTTGCCGCATCGGCAGCTCCTCCTGTGAGTCCGGCAGCAACATCGACTTAGCTTCTTCTAGCCCCGGGCAGTTTGGAAAGGGCATTATTTATTCGGTTTTCTTGAGAATACTGTAGAAGGCATCTTGTGATAGTTCCACACTGCCGATAGTCTTCATTCGCCGCTTGCCCTGCGAGGATCAAAGATCAAGCGTATGCAGGTGAGCGCAAACAGGCTCGCGTAATTTTTAAGTAAGTTCTGGTACCTCCTTCTGTTTCTCCAACAGTTTTCGCTTTCGCGTAACATCGCCACCGTAACATTTGGCGGTCACGTCCTTGCGCAGAGCTTGGAGCCTGCCATAAATGTACGTTAAAAACAGCTAGCAGTGTGTCGGCGAGGCAGCGCACGTTTCTCGAGCCACTATTCTACCGTCAACTGAGGCTTGGATTGCCACTTGATATAGTTGCCTACCGTCCCGTGTTGTAATATTAGAAAGTGGCTGTGAAGGGCGGTGGTTGATAGATCGAATGGTACCTTTTGACAACCTTGCGCAGCTTTTGCACGAGTTCCTTTCCGTAGTTGATGGCTTTGGATTGATGACATATAGCAGAGAGGGCCTCCACAGGCTTACCGTTCAATAACATTTCAACCTAGCCACACCAATTGAGCACCAATCTAAATGGAAGGGGAACTGCATTAAATACCTTTACAAGGTCAGCCTCTTCATAGCCAGCTTCCTCATAGTCGAATGTGGCAAAACCAGAAGTAAGCGCCTAGATCACAACGGCATGTAAGAAATATCCATGTAGGTAGTGCCCTGCCAAGATCATCAGCACCTTTAGGTTGTCATTGAAGTCAGTGATCAATTCTGACATCGGAATACGGTAGCGGAGATGGACGCGGGATTCATCAATATACGAGAGCTCCTGCTGCACGCCTCTTCGATCCTGATCCCAGCAAGTTCATCAATAAAATTGCCGGTACTCGCAAGAATGGAGCGTACAAGGCATAGACGCATAAGAGAGCTGAGATACTCTTTTGGTGCGATAATGCGAGCTTCCGCAACAGGCTCAGTACACCGAAGAATATCATGGGGATCCGGAAAGAGCGATGGATTATTGACCGTAAGTTCTTCTCCATCTTTTGTCACAACTGCACGAACGTCACGACCAACATTAACACAATAAAACGGAATTGATGCACCATCCATACCTTGGTAGGGCACCGTAGGGGCTGTGGCAATAACGTCAGTGCCATACTCCTGCACAAGAGACTGTTGAGTAGATTGCTATATCCTAATGAGCGGTCATAGTTACCTGGTCCAATCGTTGAAGGAAGACGTCCATATGAAGCAGGCCCAGGAAGCCGCATCTAAATCCCATACCTAGTGCATCACTGTGAAAGCGATGAGTGAAGGCGTTTGACCCATAGGCCTACCCACGAAAATACCTGCGCTCTTTTGTATAGGTTACCGAGGCATCATTCAAAGTGAGTTTTTCAAAGGCGTCGGTCAACCGATCCAGAGTTTCGCCATCGGCTGGGTAGAGCCCCGCAAAAACCTGAGGAGTTGAATCAACAAATGTTTCCTTTGTACATCACATGTATGCTAGACTCCTTTACCATTGGTTTAGCTGGTTTGAAGCCAGGTAGGGGATCAACAGGCGCACCCTCATGGAAGAGAGTGTCGCCAACTCGAGCCTCCTTTGTGCTGCGCATTCCTCCGATAATATAGCCGACTTGTCCTGTGTAGCTGTAGGATTTATCAGCTGGGTAAGAAAAACCTTATGCGCTCGGGCCGCAATGCAGTTACGTACAGGGCACCGGTTGGAACTCGTTCCGGGAAAAGGATGCCTACGTTTTCAATTTCATAGGCTTTGTTCGTTGCTGCAGCTACGATCCGATCGCCTGAACGAGATGACTTAGTAGGGGTTTTTAGAAACAAAGATCTCTGGATTTACCCTTCTTGAGCGAACCATCGATAACGTTGACGAGACAAACCACACCTCGGAATTGGTCATACCAATTCTCGAACAGAAGAGCTTTTAGTGGCTTGGAAGTGTCCCCTGCAGGCCTGTGCCATTGAGCGTGAGGCTAGTTGTTGTAACATCAAGCGTGAGTGTGGATGGGCCTACGGCGATATTCGTTCTATAACTGCCTTGAGGATTCCGTCTACGCCCTCGCCAGTCTTTCCGGAAGCCTTGATAATCTCCGATTCTTCGAATCCCATGTTGATAAGTTCTCTAGTCACCTTTGCTGGATCTGAAATAAAAGGTCTAGAGTTAGTTCTGCAAGAAGTAAGGTGGGTAATTGAGCACCCACGCATACCTGATGTGGGGAGATCTATCTTGTTTAGAACAGGAATTATCTTCAGATTCGCTTCCCATGCAAGGAAGTAATTCGCTACCTGCATTTTAGGGGTTGAGTTGATGACACAACACACGATTGTTTGAAATGTAGTACTGTCTGAGCCTGAACTCCCTGGGTACAATCTACAAGTAGCACTGCTCCCTGACAAGCTGCAAGCGAACGGGATACTTCATACGTGAAATCCACATGACCCTGCACTCGGTAAGTAATTATCTGAGCTGATCAATGCTTGTTTGTGCGCATGCGTACCGGCGTATCGATCAGATTGAGGAGATAAGATTGGCCATCAGTGTGTTTATGGACGAGCGAGGTTGTGTGCGCTCGAACGGTTATACCGCGCTCCTTCTCAACTTGCAGCTTATCCAAGTAAAGTCCTTCCTTATCAAGGGATATCGTGCCTGAATCAAACAAGAGTGAGCATCGCCGCGGCAGAATGTGGGGTACACAGAGTCGATTCTTCTCGATCATGTACCTGCTCGTTCCATGATTCGCGTGCTCATCGTCGTCTTGCCGTGATCAATGTGTGAGATGATACAAAAGTTGCGCACCCGCTCCGGTGGAAACTGGGAGAGGTCTGGGGCCTGGCCAGCCAGAGCCTCTTCTGCTGCCAACTATCATCACAAAATTGTTTTGAATTAAAAATTATTTTAGACCAATTTATTAAGAAATGGCTAATAAAAACAAAATACAAACTGAAATAAAAGAATAAAAAATCATAAAAGCGAAAGATTAAATACCTGAGCGGCTGCGGGCTTTTGGGCGTAACAGCGAGGAAGACATAACCTCACGCGAGTAGGCCGTCCAACGATTGTAGTGGCGGTTCGTACCGCGAAGAGGACCGGAGCTCCGAAGCACCCTCGGCGCACATGTGCATCGACCGACGTGCGCAGCGACCTGTGGGAAGGCGGACGCGTCGTCTCCAATACCAGCGGACTCCGGAGGAGGGACGAAGCCCAGCTACCTCCCCGCACCGGAACGGAGGTGGCGCGCCAAGCGGGACCTCTACCGGCGCCGGCACACCGCGCCACAGACCACATCTCTTGTTTGAGGAATATTTTCTATCAGCTTTTCTTTTTCCCTTTTGATTTCTGCTATGAAGAATTTGCGAAATTTGAAACTGTTTTGGAAACGTTAAGATAGGAATATTAATTTGTGGCCTTTTTTGGTTTTTATTTTTTAATTCCAAAAAGGCGGAGGGAGCGGTGCAGAGGGGTACGCGATGGAGCAGCCGACGACAACACCGCCGACGCCGCAGCCTTCCCAAGTACGTCCTCTCATCCTTCCGTATCCACACATGCCGTTCTCTAATAAGTGTGCGAATCTCTCGGCAGGTGCTCTACAAGACTTTCTCTGTTTGCCCGCTGTGTGCTTTAATCGAGCGGAAAGGTGCTCTAAAAATTGAATTTATATAAAAAATTATTATTTAATTTCCTTTCGAGTTGCACTTGTATTAACGAGAAGGTAACCAGGCCTGCAGTGGCAGCCCGCGTCGGTCGTGCAACGCCTAACTCAGGTGTGGCTTGTTGTGCAGTACGGCCCCGCGCTTACTCAATATAAAATAATAATTCAAGATAATTCGGGATTGTGTGTGGAACTATCGCAGCTGCCAAGAGCATGGCGACCAGGAGTCTCACTACTGCGCAAGCGCTCAGTTCTTTGAGGAAGTGATGTCCTATGCTACTCCTCCCACAAAAGGTAGAATCATCGTACCTCTGCACCCTGTTGTTCCTTTGGCTGACTGAACCGACATGCGCATTCTAGCACCGGATCAGGTGTTGGACATTGAGGACCTACAATCACGGATCGACATTTCACCGACTTCGGAGAACTATCCTCTTGTGGTACATGGATTGGAGGCCACTTATGTGAGTCTTAGAGCGATCGTTCTCACCTTCAGTATTATGGCGTAGCTTGAACTAGTACTGTTTCAGAACGGTGCCTTCCTATCAGACCAGGCTATTGAAGCTGAAGTTACGCGGCTGCAGTCGCTTTATCCATCTGGCCGCAAGGTACCTGAGCTATTGTGAATCGGGCGCAGACGGATTCGTAATATTGTATGTATTACAGTTTGTACTCAAAGTGTTGGGCAAACTCGCTGCGGACATGGAAGCTCTAAACGCAAAGGTCCACTTCATAGAAAAGCTTCTACCGTCCACACCAATTCTTATTGAGGTGCGCCCTTAACTACCCATTGGAGTCTACCTTGCTCGCTTTGACCGCATGTGCTATCAGGTATCCTATGAGCGCCTGATGATGCTGTGTCGGTTGCCCGATTCTATCTTTCTCCGGCCTTGGGTATACCCATCGCTCAAGTACGTAGACTGCCATCACTCCCTCTGCTGTTGGCTCACTGCTGTTATTGATCAGATACTTCCTGCGGAGAGGAGACGAGGAGCTGTGCAAACAAGAAATCGCAAAACTCGTCTACTCCATTCAAGAATTTTCTGGTACCAGCTGGCCAACGAACCATTACAGTTACAATTGGAGATTGCTGATGAAGACCCAAAGATATTCAGCTGGTGATATCGCTCTCCTTAAACCGGCCGTTCCCGATCATGGACGATCTGCTTGCCATTCTTCGAAAAGAGTGTAAACTCATACGGTATCGCGTCGTATCCGGCTGGCAAAGGACCGATATCGGTTCTTACGCGTCGCATAACTGATGGCGATACGGCTATACAGGTTTGTTATAATATCGTTGGAACGACCGCCCAAACAGATTCTCAGTTCTACACAGCTCAAGGCACGGAACCGGGAAAGGGGCGTTCAGCAAGAAATGCCCCCTCTGCCCTCCGCCATCAACACATCACCAGAAGCCAAAGAAGCTGACATGAAGAAGATCGTAGTAGCTTCCGGAGGTACGTCTAGCACTTGACGTACTTGACAGTCCTAATAGGTTCTCCAACGTTAACAGTAAAGGGTAAGGTTGAAATACGTAAGGATATCAAAGAAGTTGGCGTAAGGCTGCGGTGGCGATTCAAGACACAGGAGAATGACATCGCCTTTGGCGTAGTTGTGACTGAAACTGAAGAAAGTGAGGAAGTTATAGTACGACTTCTGCGTTTCGCAGCTTTTATAACTAGTAGTACTCAACCTGACTCACAATATTGATTTCAGGATGAGATATTGCCCATGCGTCGTTACAATTCTCATGCGAAAATAATTGAGGTAACTCTGCACTCTTATTTGGTATGTACGATAGTGCTTCACATTACTTTATTTGCAGGGACACGTATTAGTAAAGCGACCAGGGGTCTACAAATTGCGATGGGATAACTCCTATTCACGCCTTAGAAAGAAGACTCTCCATTTTGCCACGAGCATTGAATCTACCAACGGTTTGGTATGATGCAGTCCTCTCTCGTTAAGCACCCTTTTGTGTACGCCGAAGTGACACCATCCAACTCAGAGCTCGGAAGAACTTATCTCATTGGATACGCTTGATCCATTTGAGCTGCTTCAGGCAATCGAATCCGCTACTGGTGGATCAATCTCTGTTAAAGGTAAAGCGATACAGCGTTTCGCTCTTCATATTTCAGTTCTTCACAATTATCTTTCTCCCAGACTTCTTCCCAATGAAGGTGGGCCAGGTGTTTGAGCCCTTTGTGGGTGCCTTGGGATACGGCAAGTTCACAATTCAGCCTTCGCCCTTCTGCGGGTACATCCCTTGCAGTTGGCAATCCACCTTTATCGTTATTCAACTGTACACGTCTTAGGTTTGCCACGTGCCTCCTCAACATGGAAGAGTTGGACATTGAGTCAAAACCCATTTCACGATTCATAAACTTCAAGCAATTTTACTTCGATATGCTTCCTCACCTCAAGGAATTCGACAAGCAAAGTCTGATGAACAGCCTCATTGTTGCACGAACAATTCGCAAGGTAGGAGAAAAACACATTGGTTCTAGTAGAGAACGCATTCCTCACCACTTGTCACGTGGGACCAGATTATCAAGAAATGTACGCTGAAATCAGTAGAAGAACTTCCCGACATCGTGTCCTACTTCACCGACACTTCAAAGGCAGCCGTAACGCAGAAGTTCATCCATAAGACCCAGTTCCTGATCGGTACCTTACTCTGCTCTCATCGATCAAGCTGCAGTATACTGATCTGTGTCCTGCAAACCTCAGTTCACAACACTATGGATGTTGCTGCCCTCGACATGGTGCGCCGATGCGACTGTACAATCGTCACGAGTCACCCGTCCGCGCCCAACAAGGTCGGCCTAGCTGCCTCCTGCGCGGGTTGTGTCTGAGCAAACGTTCCGCCATTTCTCTTTTCTTTTGTCCGTCATGATCTCAGCTGTAGCTTACCATCATGTTGCGTGTGTAAATGATGATGCAAACCGCTCCGGCTCGATCATCGTTCAGTATTTCGCGCAGGACTTGGTACCAAGTCTTGCCTACGATCTTGTCTTTTGTACGCCGTAGAAATGCCCATTTCTTTGTTGTTTCTCTTCCTCTTAATTTCGGGTCACAAGGGGAGCGTTTCGGGCGAACAACAGCTACCTTTCAAAGCTCTTTGTTTGGCAACCACGCCCCACGCAGCACTACAATACCTCCATAGAGGTCTTTGTGGCCGCTGTCCTTTGTAGTTGTCCTCCCTGCTTGAAAAAATTAAAACACCGGCAGGTATCCACCGCTTCGATCTAAAAATCTGATCACGGATTTCCCTCTAGAGGGAATGGAAACTGCGGGTGACTCGTCTGTACGTTCACCGAATACCCATTTTTGTCGCACCTTGGTTTCAATCAAAAACCATCGCTTGTGTCTTTTTTATTTTTATATATGATAATAAAATTCAAAATTAATTAATTAATTAACTATTTTTGTATTTTATTCCTCGAAGGCGTATGGTGAGGCGCGAGATGCGTTGCTGGCAGAACTGGCGGAGCTGCGCGCGCTCGGGGAAGATGAGTATGCCCAGATGTGCCTCGACACCATCGCACAATTTGTGGCCGAGCGTAACTTGACGGAAGAGGAGCGTCTTCGGCTGTACCACTGTCTCCACGAACACCATCATCTGAAGGAAGACGAGTGGCTGAGCCTTGTGAATGTTCTTCTCGGTCTGCCTGGTGATGGCGCTTTGCCCGAAGAGTTCCCGAGCTGGGTGAAAGAGGCCTTCCTTCCTCCCGCCATCAGAGCTCATTTTGTACAGCATTTGATGAGCAAGCTCGCAAGGGGTACGAACACTGCATGGCTGATGCTTGCGTGTTGAATGGAGCTTGATCGCTGATGGTGTGCACAGATTACGAAGAAAAGAAGGACCTCGCTCAGCTTGAAGAAATCGTCAGAAGACACTTGCAAACTATCAATAACCTCAGCGCGGAGGTACAACCTCAGTACTTGAATGAAGAGTACCGTCTCTTCGCTAATGCCTGCTGCCGTACTACCTACACCCTTTGTTGTTTTATTTGATTAGTTGCTTACCCAACCCTCTTCGATTTGGACAGATAGCGGCCATCGCTTCGTGGGATTTCAGAAGCTTTGTAAGCAGCTGTTCACGCCCGAAGTAGCGAGTACGGTAACAACGTTGTTTCGTACCGCTGCAGCCGCCCGGACACCTACCTCTCCCTCCGCGCCGATGCACCAGTCCATGATGGTGAATAGGTCACCGCCTCCTGTTCCTGCCCTGAGTGCCTCCATGCCCCAGCCTACAGCACGCGTTCCATTAGGAATGATTCACGAAACATCACTTAGTCGGGACTCTGCTATTCACACAATCCCCATAGAGGATGAGTCTGCTCATCATCAGCACCAACGACCAACCTCACCCCCAGCGGCACTGTTGCCAGTTCGTCCCGACGAACCACGTGCTGAGGCCCCGGCTACCGTGCCCCCAGTTCACCCAATGCCACCAACTAGCTTGGGAACGCCCGCGCCAACTTACACCCCTGCCTCGTACCTTCCGACCTCTAACGTGCCGCCCCATTCCGTGCAGCCCCAAACTCGAATTCAGCGACCTCTGAGCCAGTCTGTAAGTCAGCCAGCGGAGGCGTCATATCATGCGCCTCGCCGTGCGACCGTAACTCCAATCCCCCAGTTGGAAACCAAGGAAATCGATGATGGCGACCTCGAACGACCATCAGCTTCTTCATGCGAGGACGTTACAGCTGAAGTTCAACAATCCCTTCGGCCAAGTGTCACTTCGCCAAGGCGGCTCCGGGGCGACGAAGAACTTCACGAATTCTATCTACTGTTGCCATTCCGATCCAATAAGGAGGAGAATCAGATATTTGAGGTGCGGCTGGTAGGTGCCAATGCTATCGTCGGCGCCTGGGACCCCGAACGTGGCCTTCCGCTCAGACCTGGCCATTGTCCGTATGTTTACCACTGCTCGCTCGTACTCTCGCGATTGGAAACCTTCGAGTATAAGTACGTTCTCTACTTCACGAATGGAGACACCGTATGGGAGAAATCGACCAACCGCTGGGTCTCGGCTAAACTGATTCACTTCGACCAAGTGTCTGGCTTCGAGGCCAGTCTACTAGGGGCTGCGCGCAGTTTGCTCCACATCGGTCAGGGCGATTGGCGAAAGGTCGATATTGACGCGCAGATCACTTTTCTCGTCGAAATCATCAACCAGCTACCGCCTGAGCACAACAGTGATACCTACAGGAAGATCCTTCGCCATGGCCAGGAGCTTCTATCGTCATCCGCACCAGTGGGACAGCGAGTAACCGACCTAGTGCGACTGGTGCGAGCGCTCGTGGATAAGTACGAGCCGAAGAGGAAGGTGTGCATTCTATCATTCTTGCTTGCCCTTCTCGTGTCGAAGCGTCCAGGTTATGGCGACCCGATCTCCGAGGAGCTCCACCACCTTCTTCCTCCGACGTGTGCCACACTGTTCAGCGCGCCGCATCTCTACTATAGGGAGGATCTCGATGGTTTCTTCTCCAACTTATGCTCCCTGGTCAACCACCTCAACGGAGAGCATGATATTCAGTGGCTTGTATACCTCCCTCTCGTCAACGTGCTCTCCCAGGTGTTGGGGCGCAACCCTCCCTATATCGCGTACCTGATCAACGCCCGGAGCGTTTCGCACTACAAGCACAGGACCCCGGAAACTCGCTTCTTAAAGCTGTTGGATCAGCTGATACCCTTGTGGAGTTTTAACGCTCGTCTGATAGACCCGTACTTCAAACTCAAACCCATGCTTCTCCAGTTTGCTGGTTCTCTCGCTTGTATGTATTCCCAAGCTTATATTTCGTCCTGAATCCTAATGACTGGTCTCATGCGTGACAGCTTTGAACGCCCTGGCCACATTCCTGATGAAGGTGAAGGACAACGGTCGACATCAGTCCGACCATCATTTCAAGGCCGAGTTGCTGGCAGCCATCTTCGAACACCTTCGGCCCGCAGACTTGAACGCAGCTCAAGAGATTCCACTCGGCCAAGGCGATGGTACCTTCTTACGGGCAGGCCACGATCCCGATTTCCAGCAGCGATTGCATTCGAAGTTGTACAGGTTAATCACCGAATCCGATAATGCCCAGATTTCGAGCCAGTTACTGCAGTCTATCCCTACAAACATGCTCACGTTCGAGTTGCTCGACCGCGCCCTCTCGCTTGCCACCGGTCGTTTTCCCGACATGGTGCTTCTTCTCGAGACGTTTAGCCGACGAGATGATCTACGAGAGGACATTGAACGAAACAACATATTTGAGCGATTCAACCTGTCTCTCGGCCAATCTCGAAGCTTACCGCCTCAAGAATTTATGCACTCAATCGATAGACTCCTGCGACTTCGCGTGTTCCCGGCTGAGAATGTGCTAGAGCTGGCCAAGAGCTATCTGCATGGCTTTTCCCCGCAGCAGGCGCTTCAGTGGCTCTGTACGCAGCGCAAACAAGCATTCGATGCCGATCTCGAGTTAACTCTGGACAAGATGGCCAGGGAAGTACTTCCTTCTCAGCTTTTAGAAGCTGTTGGTGGAGTGCACGCTGCCCTCAAGCACGTGAGGAAGATGCTCTCGTCTCCGTCTGCCAACATTCCGATCTGTCTCGGCATCGTACGCTTATTGTGCGATAGAGGGCTGCCACCGCTTGGCTCCTCAATATCAATGCTAGCCCAAGCGGAGCTGTGGCGCAAGTTCGCCCAGGTAATGCAGCAAGCCATCAGTCATCACAAGCTAGCGGCTTCACGGGTCCTGCAGAGTCAAATTGCAATTCTCGATAAGCTGCGACAAGGTGTCGCATCCCTCTGCAAAGCTCTTTCATCCAAGGAGATCACATTCTTGGACTTAGCTCAACTCTACGTCCATCTCAAGTCCTTTCTGCGGCTCTGCCAGGTGATTTTGATGCTTGGTACTAAGATGTGCTGGCACTCACGAGATTCAATGAACAGGTACTCGGCCTCAACGTAGGCGCCGACTTTGACGCGTGCAGGGATCTTAGTGAAGATTGCAGGCAGAAGCTAGCAATGCTCAACGTTTTCTTCCTGCGCTACTGCCGGGAGTTCGACCTACAGAACGGTTTGGCTGAGCTCAGCAAAGCAGTTCAGACACTGCAAGACGAGCACGAGACCATGCGGCTCATCGATCTTCAGTCAAGTTTGCAAAAGCACTGGGTGCCTAAGATGAGTCATTCCCTTCTCTGCCTGCATCAGCTCCGGTCAAACGAGCTCTTTCTGGGCTTGTGGAATCAGACAGCACTCATGCTCAGATCTGGTGGCGACGACTCAGAAGACGCGGCTGTTTCCTCTAGCACTGCTCCGCTCGTCAACAATCTGCAGGCAACAGATGATAACATCGTCTGGGACTGGGATGAAGACGCTGAGCTCGATAACGAGGACGATGAAGCGGAACCTGAGGAACGGAACACTGCAGTACCGTTGGCCACTCAGCCTGCTCCTGCGCAACTTTCCTTCTCGAGCCTCGAAGAGGTAAATGACAAACTGATTGATACCGTCTTACGCAAGTGTCGTACTCTCGGCATGGACATTGCAAATGGCACCATTCCCACGGCCCAGTTATCGAATCTGTTAGACGGAAATGACTTCTCCCCGCTGATCGAGGGACTATCCCAGATCCTTGTCGTGGTTCAAGACCCCGACGCTCCGTTACCGATCGTCGCTACGGACAAGCTTCACTCAGCGCTCTCACTGCTGCAGCATGCTCTGCTGTTGCATCGATTCGTCAGTGCATTCCTGGTCTTCCTATCTACGCTGGATTGGACCTTGGAAGATGCCGACGAACTGGCCGGATGGGCTCAAGCGATGGACCGCTGCCTCGCAGGCGGTTTACTCGCCGAGCTCCAACAGCACCTGAAGGACGAAAGTGTCAACTCCTTCATTGCTCGTCTGCCTTTCGATGACCCGATGGCCCAGTCTCAGGCGCTCGACCTGCATGGTGAGTTCTTCTCCATCGTTGCTCAGGGTGTCGATTTCATCACGCAACTTCGCGATTTTAAGGGCAAGAACGAACTGCGCGATGTACTCGATCTGTGTAAGGGCAACACAGATAAAGAATCAGAGCTGCAGGCACTCGCTAACTTCCGCGACGCTGCTAACATTATCTACGCTTTCGAGGATGCTCCAGCCAACGACAAGCAACGGACGCTGCGCTGGGATAAGTTCCTAGAGGCTCTGGATCACTTGCAGATCGGCGAGGGCACTATCAGACTCTTCGCTGACGTTAACGCGCAAATGCCCGAGTTGCGGCGGCTCTTCGAGGATGCCTATAAGGGATCATCAACCCGAGCGATTGCCGATCTCAACGACCTTATTGAACATGCCTTCTATTGCTTCGTGCCTCCGTCAGCAAACGCGCACACTCAGCACGCGAAGCAGGTTGCCCCACAATGTCTCTATGCGATAATCCCTGCCTCCTCCGTAAAGAACCTCGTCTCCTCCGATGGCGAAATACGCTA